>CATIWQ010070193.1:0-61700 GCA_949673415.1 Euphorbia schlechtendalii | reverse complement strand
TATATATATTATGTTACTTAAAACTCAAATTTTAAATCTGAATAGTGACCATCGACCCTCTTGAACATAAATCAATAATTAAATATTTTCGGAGAAGGCTGTCTATGATGCAATGTTGTTAACGACATTGTTGATGTCGTTAATGGCATTATGATGCTGTTACCGGCATTATAGTGACCGAAACATCAAACAGTTTTAAATTTTACATTAAGCACCAAAAACACAACAAGCATACATATACACGTGAAACACAACTCTGGGAACTCAAAACTCACCTCCTAGTCTCTAATCTACTTCTTTAAGATCAATGAAATTCTCTAAAAAGTTCCCTTTGTTTCTTTGATTTGGTATTGGTATGGTTTTGTTAAAAAAGACTTGAGGGTAGAGTAAGAGCTACTCCTAGTGAAAAGGAAAGTTTCAGAATGTGTTAGTCCTAAAATGAGTGAAAAGGGGATAGTAATCCTATTCACTCAAGTTCTAGACTTTTGCAAAGTTAACTTAAAAAAAACAAAGATTGTGAAGAAGAGAAGAGAAGTATTCCAAATGTATGGAAATACTTATCAAGAACACTGACACCAAATTCTATTAGTTTAGCACTTGATGAAATCCTTCCAAAATACAACTAAAACTCAAGTTTGCTTAGTTTTTCCAAAAATCTCGAACTTACTTCAAAATGAGCTGAACCTCAAACATTCCTAAATAATCAACAAGTGAACCCCAAGTGCCCCAAGTTCATGCCCTTTTCATGAACTTACACTCACTAAATTAAAACTTTAAGTGATTGTATTCTTAAAGCCTCAACTTAGTTCAAGAACACTTAGAAACTCTCAAAAAAACTCAAAACTTCAAACTTGCACTTTGAACTCCCTTACTTTCTGCTTATGCATGAAAATATGAGCTCCCTTTGTTATTGAAACTCAGCTCTCACTTTATAGAACCCCCTTCAATCCAAAACCTACCTGGTAATAGCTTTAGGCCATGCTTTAGCTTTTTCTTTTTCCCTTTTTACAAATCCAAATACAAAGATTTGATGAAAAGTGTCTTCTTAGGTAAGGTGCGGGGGTGGTGTTGCAGTAGAAAATTCGAGCATGTGGGTAAGGATTGCCTTTTTGGTTGAAAATTGCAGAAAGTACAATTTTGCATCTTCTACAAAGTCGATGTCGCTAATGACATCACCAATATTGTTAACAACATCAGCCATGTTGTTAACGACATGGCTTCTTTGCCTTGGGCTTTTTATGCTGAAATTGCCTAAAAAAGGTTAAGCCTCAAAGAAATACAGCAAGCTTCCTCCATATTAATTCAAGACCCTGAAAAAAAGTGAAAAAGTAATATGGGAAAGATAAATTATCGCTTCATTATTGAACTCGTGAGTGGGGAGTGAAATCATGTACTCACAAGAATACTCCTGAAGCAGTTCAAGAGGAGCCAAAGATGTTAGAACAAAGATGTTTAACTAGAATTTCTAGACCAACACAACGCTTCTCACCATATCTGTATTACTTGTTAACTGACAATGGTGAACCGCAGTGCTACACTAAAGCAATTCAAGTGGATAAATCAATTACGTGGGAGTCTACTATGAGAGATGAGATGAGCCCAATCATGTGAAATCAGATGTGGGAATTAGCTAAACTACCACAAGATAAGAAGGCACTCCACAATAAGTGGATTTAGAAAATCAAAGAAGAGCATGATGGGAGTAAATGTTACAAAGAAAGGTTGGTGGTGAAGGGTTTTCAGCAAAAGGAAGGTGTTGATGCAAGTAGGCTATTATGAGGTAGCACAAATAAGGCATTATGTTTTCAAGGTGGAGATATGATGCAAGTAGGCTATGTAGATGGTGACTTAACCAGAATTGTTAACTTCAGAAAGAGCACTACAGGGTATGTTTATTCTCTAGGAAGTACTGCAGTGAGCTGGGTTTCTCAACTACAAAAGGTAATTGCTCTCTTTCTAATTGAAGCAGAATATGTCACTGTTATAGAAGATAGCAAAGAGATGATTTGACTACAAAGTTTCTTAGAAGAATTAGGCAAGAAACAAGAAAATAATATTTTGTATCGTGACAGTCAAAGCGCTTTTATTAGGTGAAGAATCCATCTTTTCATGTTACAACGAATTATATACAATTGCAATATCATTTTATCCAATCACCATTTTGAAACTTGAGAAGATCAATGGAGCTCAAAATCCAACATACAAGCTAACAAAAATGGTGATGATCAATAAACTAAAGTTATGTTCAACTTCAATGGGCTTGTAGTAGATGCAGATCAAAGGATGAGTTGTAATAGATTTTATGGTGTGAAGACAGATTGAAATCAATCTTCAAGTAGGAGACTGTTAGAATAGTCAACAAGTGGACAATGTCGACTCATAATTATTAAGAAGGAAAGGAAAATGTCTCCAAAGTAGGTTAATTGTGCTGTACCTTTCTTTGTTCTTTCCTTTTCACAAATCACTGTAAATAGATGAAGGATAAAAGGTAAAGTGCATCAGAAAATTAGAGAGTGAATAAAGCTACAAATTTCGTAGAGAGGGAGATCAAAAGCTGGTCTAGGAAAAATTAAGTTCAGTAATTTTTGCACTTGATATTATGTTTATTAAGGGTTTTCTTTGAGAAAATTTCTCTAAAAAATCTCGGGAATAATTGGGTTTGAGGTGAGTATTTTGTAAGCAATATGTAACTTTTCTCCATATATAAAGTTTGCAGCAGCTCCGGAGAGGTAGGCAAATTAGCTAAAATCTGTGTTATTTTTCAATAGTTATTTTTGCATTCTCATTAATCTGGCTGCAAGGAAATTACTGCATTTATTCCCCAACACCTCAAGTTATCCATCACATTCTGATTACTTCCCCATGAACTAGGCACAATATCCGCCAACCTCTAATGACCCAACCAGCAGCGAATGAAATGAAATGGCTTCACACCTCCATTCCCCTTCTAGATAATATCTTTCGAATTAAGGAGCGGACAATGATCCGATCCAGTTCTAGCTAAGTGTCTGTTATTGGTCCTTTCGTAGGTACTAATTCATCCGACATTACTCAATATATGATCAAGTCTTTCAAAAGTTATTCTCTTTTCCAAGTAAACTTTGCACCCGAGTATCCCAAATCAACAAGGTCATGCAAATTAACCAAATTAGAGAAATCATAACTAATACGTGATTCGGTCACTCTACCACCCATGTGCTCTTCCTTCAATAAAATAGCATTTAAATCCCAGACCAACAACCACTTCTCATCGATGACCTTTGAAATTCTGGCTAAATATTTCCAAAGCTTCTTCCTACAAGACCAAAATTTCTCAAGTAGTGAGAGCTGTTAGTCGATACATGAATAATCTAGGCAAGGTACATTGAGAAGTAGTCAAATGGATCGTCAAATATCTACGAGGTAGCATAGATAAGGTATTATGGTTTCAAGGTGGAGATACAACGCCAGCTGACTACATGGATTCTGACTTAGTCTGATATGTTAATGTCAAAATGAGCACTATGGGGTTTGTTTATACTCTAAGAGGTACTATGTTGAGTTGGATTTCTCAACTACAGAAGATACTTACTCTCTCTACAAAGGAAGTAATATATGCCACTTTTGAGCATGAGATTTTACTCCCGATTCACGAGTTCAATGATGAAGCTGTAATTTCTTCCCTTGTTAGCTTTTTTTACATTTTGTAGGGTCCTGAAATTGTCTAGAAATCATCTGCCTTGTTTCTTTGGACCTCTTTTTCCTTAAAAAGCCCAAGTTAAAAAGAAAAGCCCAGCCTGGCCATGCAATGTCGATAATGATGTTACCTAATCTTGTTAACGACATTACAGTGGCAGCAGAACCAAAATTGCACTTTCTGTACTTTTCAGCCAAAAAGGAAAATCTTTCCAGGAAGAACACAAGTGTTCGCCACTTTAATACTGATAATATAAAAGTTCTAAATATGAACAGGTGTTGTCAGTACCGCTTATCAAATAGAAAAATGATGATAACTGCAAGTATATAGTTGTGATTTAGTTTTAAAAGATATCGATCCCATAGGGAAGAAATTCAGTTCTAAGGATCAACTAGAGTTATGGAATAAAAATAAATAAAATAAGTTAAAGGTTGTGAATGGCAGACTGATGAATGGACAAATGTATGAACAGATTAGAGAAGATGCAAAGCATATAGATGTTCCCTAAGAACAAGTATAGTTGAGTAAAATATGCAAAATAATTAAGAATGTTTTATGCACTAGAAAACTTCAACAAGCTCGGCTCTAGACGCTCAAATATCCTATAGTTCACCGCAGAGCAACACGTGAAATGATTTTTCTAAATCTAGGGTAAATGAATTATGACACTTATAAGAACCTGGACAACATTAATACTATGCTTAGTACGGATCGCTCTC
Organism: Euphorbia schlechtendalii; assembly: GCA_949673415.1. Lineage (NCBI taxonomy): Eukaryota > Viridiplantae > Streptophyta > Magnoliopsida > Malpighiales > Euphorbiaceae > Euphorbia > Euphorbia schlechtendalii. Next base: position 57,305 of record CATIWQ010070193.1, on the reverse strand, counting down.
ACGTAGCCATATTTAGCAAGTTACCACTCCAAAAATGTTAGCTCACTAAACAGCGTTATAATCATAGATCCAGTGACTATACACAATCTTGTTAACCCCGAAACCACTCTTAAAGTCAACTTAAAAGCATATAACTTCATTAAGATAAGTGACGCAAGATGAAATACTCGTTATGACACATAGATATATCATAAACTTCAAATATGAAAGTATAAGTAGAAAACAAAGTAAAGTTGTAAGGTATGCAAGTGAAAGCTAAAGTAGATCAAATCATATCCACTCTTTAATGGGAGTCATCAATTCTCGCAATTCTTGCGTCTACTTTGAATTCAGTCTCGACTCATACAGAACCTCCGTTAGGATGCTATTCCTTGTGAATATTGAACAAATGAGCGTTGAAGAATAGAAACTTTTATTGATAAGTGCTTTGTAATTACACTAACACAACAATCACTCGAATTTGTGGAGAAATCTAGTGATTGAAATAAGAATCGAATCACTTGTACATTTTTCTCTCTAACACTTTGAATTTAGAGAAATCTATATAACTTTCACTCTCTATCTATCATAACATTTGCTTTCTATATTTGCACTCTACCATACATGCACTATGCACGAAATTGGTTGATTTGAACCTCTATTTATAGAGTGTGAAAGTTTGCGTTTATCCAAATGAATAGTCATGTCCATTGGTGAAGGGTTTCATCATCTTCAATGTGATTGGATGCAAGATTTCATCCTTAACTTCAATGGATAGGCACCTTTTCATGCTTCATTATCTCCAAAAGGTGTCTCTTTGCCTGACAGTTTATGGCGGTTGATCGTTCTTATCCTGTGGTTGGAAGTTGAGAAGAGTTTATCAAACCCGTCACGATATGCGAGCGTGACATACATGTCGCTATCATGAATGGAAGTTGGTAACATACTGCTTGTGAAGAATGATAAGTCGTGATTGTGATAGATAGTCACGAGCGTGACTTGGTCAATCGTGAATAGGAATCACGATCGTGACATGGTCGTGACTTATGCTTTTCTTCACGATTCTTCTTTCCAATTTTACCGATCTTTGATAACTTCAATCCTAAGCCAATTCCTTGCATTCCATGCATCGTTTTGCACATTTTTCACTCTTTTTGCATAGAATTCCATCTTTAATCATTTCACTCCCAAGATTCACCTAGTATCTGCATTTGCATAAAAAACAACTACATACCACATGAAATCTTTTATATGAATTATAAAATAACTCTAAACCACATCATTTAATGAGTAAAAATATCAAAATAATAAGTGTAATTATACACTTCACACCCCCACACTTAACTTTTGCCTTGTCCTCAAGGTAAATACAACAGAAGTGTATAAAATAGTAATTCAAGTTCCTACCTCATCTGGAGAAAGACTATTGTAGTGAGTACTGCATTCCCACGTTGCATAAGGTTTAAGTAAAGTATAGGAAATTTCCCACAAATTAGTATTGTGCAATTTATAGAGTCCCTTTGCATACCTTTACTCTTAATGGAGTGCCAACCGAATTGTGTCTTCATATAAGCGTTATACGCTTACTCGAAAATTTCCTTCTCTTCAGTATAGTATAAAGTATAAAGGACAAAGGGAGCAAACTTTGGAAAGTTTGATCTGAAGGCATTTTTAGGTAACCTAGGATGCTAAACACTCTTAGTGGTTACATTTTATGCTCCATACCACTCTCCCCATTTTTTTAGTGGTAGCATTTAATGCTCCATACCACTTTCTCTCATTTTTTTTCTTTTAAGCATATATTTTTTAAGTACAAATTTGTACTGTGCACCCATTTTTCATGCTATGCTACTTTTTTTCACTCATTGAATAGTTGCAGTTTCTACTCCGTACCATTCCTCACCTTTTGCTTAACTCATTGGTTATCCTCTCTTTCTTTTGATTTTTCTCTCTTAATACCCTCATCCTTTATTGATCACTTTCAAAGTACTATGGCTATAGCTTCCCTACACTTTACACACACTCAATACTTATAGGACGTATTCGAGAATAGCATATAAAACTCATAGTAAGAACACTACTAGATATTACTCCACTCAAAACTTATCGGTAACATTAAACTAAAACTATATAACTTATACTAATTCATGTTGCATTGAAATTATATCGAAACTTGGAATAATGCTATTGAATGCGCTACTCAGCACTCATCCTTGCTAAATGCTAAATGTTGTGCCAAATCTACTAAAGCGCTCACACTCTCAACGTGCGCTCATATTCGAAACAAAAATTTTGTTCGAAATATGCACCAACATCGAACTTGTAATACCTAACACTTAAAATAACCCTAGAACATATGTTAGTACAGTATAGGTATGGATAAAGTATAAACTACATAAAACCAAGAAAATTTTTCATTCTTCAATTTTTTAATTTTATTTGATGTTTTTGGATTTTTCGGATTTTTACAAGTGCCCCCCCACACTAGAGAACACAAATATCCTCATTGTGAGAGACTTAATGAAGAACGAAACTAAACGAAAAACAAGTAAAAATGAAAAGAAAATAAAATGAAATTTGAACCCGGTTATTTTCATTCTTCCGAACTTGAATCTGCTGGACTTGGTGAGATATCCAAATTCTGATTCCTAAAGTACAAATTCAACTTGCGGTTCAAAGAAATGTTAGATTTTGTGAGTTAATGAACATCTTGTTGTATGGAAGGTATATCAAGGCATGCTTGATCGACATCTTTCAAGAACTTTCCTCTCCAAGTATCTTCATTAGCATGTGTACTCCCGGAGGCTTATCTCACTTCACTACTTCCGATTTGAACTTCTTCAATACCTTCGTCGATTTGGTTCTCTAGGGAAGTAGATTCTTCTATCAATCTTAACTTCCTAACCCTTACTCCATACGGAAAAAATGTAAATTTCCCTTCTTCTTCCTTAACTAATCCCGCTCTCTTCATGTAAATTCCTCCTATAAAGTTAAACTTCTCTCTAGGACTATATTTGTATGGCAGTTGGTTCTTCGCTCCCAAAATAATTTTGTAAATTGTATTTGCACCTCCAACTCTAGCCTTTTTATGTGTAGTAAGACTAGCGATGGATTCCAACATATACATCAAAAACTTTGGTCTTAATTGTGAAACGGCGGACTCCAACACAACCAAATCTTTCATCGACACTTTGGTAGTCTCATGTCTGAAGAAAAGACTTTGAGAGATAAACTTGTGAAGGTAAAGAAGGCTGTTACTCTGAATGTTCTTATTGGATGAGTTTTTGACATCGTATCAATCCAATCCCGTTAACTCAGTCCATACACTCGCTAGATCATAATCGTCTTCCTTTTCAACCTCTTCATAGGTTTCTCCAAAACTAAACCACTTAATCAAATCCATTAAATTGAAATTATACTCATTTCCTTTATTCCTAAATTTCCTTTTTAGAAAATTCCCATCCTTCGTAACAGTAACAAAAAATTCAAGGACCCATTCCTCGCTAAACGGGAAACACATATTCACAAAGCTTTCCAACCCAAATAGCGAGAAGTATTCCTCTACTTCCGCAGTATTCCAGCATCAATTGCAAAAGTAGGATCATAGAAGAGTGTACCTTGGAAATCAAAGTTTTTGATCCTCATGTATCTCCCAACTTCTTCTTCACCATAGATCGGAAAAGGGCATCCACGCTTAGTTTGTTGATTGACCAATATGTTCTTTCCCTTGGTTGCTGCTGATTTCTTTGGAGCCATTGAAATTTAATTCAAGAATTTGAAAGAAAGGTTTGTGTTTTGATTTTGGGAAAAACAAAGAAAATTTGCTTTGCAAGAGATTGAAGTTGTGAAAAAGAGTGATTGATTTGTGAAAACAACTAGGAAATAGGGTATGTTACTTTTTCTACGGATATATTTCCAATATAACCATTAGAAAAAGAGATGTTACAGCTATAACTGCTGTGAAATCGCGCATGTCGCGATCGCGAAGGATTGTCGCGATCGTGACTTTTACCTAAATAGAAACAGAATGTTTTGACAACTCTATTCATGAGCGTGAATTGTAAAAATCTAAAAACTTTTCACTTTTCTTTTATTTTAAAACAATACTAAAAAACACACACAAAAATAACATAAAAATAAAAAAATAATATATATATATATATATATATATATATATATATATATATATATTGGACAAGATAAGAGATTTAAGTGTCAATGGAGTTTCTCAACCCCTTGACTTCATATTCATGGATGAAATCTAACTTGACAAGTTCTTGAATGCAAGCATCAATCAAGTCAAGTTTCATGCATATGTCTTCATCCATTGGATATTTATAAGCCTTATCCATATTAACTTCAACAGTATCGTCACCTATTCTTAACTTAATTTTGCCTTCCGACACATTTATTAATGCTTTTCCATTATGCATAAAAGGTCTTCCTAAAATTATAGGACTTTTTTTATCATACGCAAAATCTAGCACAACAAAGTCTGTTGGAAAAACAAATTTATCCACTTTAACTAATACATCTTCTAATATGCCATAAGGACATTTAATAGACTGGTCAGCTAATTGCAAGACCATATTTGTCCTTTTAACTTCATCATCAAGCTTCAACTGTTTGAAGATCGATAAAGGAATAAGATTTATACTAGCCCCAAGATCACACAAATATTTTGGAAAAGAAATGTTTCCAAGTTTACACGGTATTGTGAAACTTCCTGGATCTTTAAGTTTAGTGGCCATTGTAGCAGTTGTTATTTTGCTACAATCTTTAGTTAAAGATACTTTCGATATTCCTTCTAAACTACGCTTACGAGATAAAAGTTCTTTAATAAACTTACCGTAGTTAGGAATCTGTGTAATGGCTTCAATGAACAAAAGAATTATTTCCTGACCTTTAAGTTTATTGATGAACTCGATGAATTGCTTATCCTCATTCTTATTCTTAATTCTTTGTGGAAATGGTGGTTGATCGCAAAGTTTTGACTATACTCATTCCGATAGGCTTAAATTCGGTAACGGTGCCAAAAACGTTATTCCCCATTTTTCTATCAACATGATAAAAGTTCAAAATACGAATAGGTGTTGTTAATACTACTTATCAAATAGAAAAATGGTGACCACTACAAGTATACAGTTTTGATGTAGTTTTAAAAGATATCGATCCCATAGGGAATGAATTCGATTCTAAAGACCAACTAGAGTTACGGAACAAACGAAATAAGATAATTTGTATTGGAGGCTCTAGATGATAGATGGATAAATAGATAGATGTATGAAAAGACTAGAGAAAATGTAAAATATATAGATATTTCCTAAGAACAAGTTTAGTAGAGAAAAACATGCAAAATCATCAAGAATATTTCGCACACTAAATAACTTCAACAAATACGGTTCTAGACGCCCTAATATTCAATTATTCACCACAGAGCAACACATGAGATGACTTTTCTAAATCTAGGGTAAATGAATTATGACACTTATAAGAACCTGGATAACTATAATGCTATGCTTAGTAAGGGTCGCTCTCACATAGCCATATTTAGCAAGTTACCACTCCAAAAATGTTGGCTCACTAAACAGCGTTAGAATCACAGATCCAGTGATTATACACAATTTTATTAACCCTGAAATCACTCTTAAAGTTAACTCGAAACTTGATTAATATAAATGACGCAAGACAAAATACTAGTTATGAAACATAGACATATCATAAATTTTGAAATAACAAGTATAAGTAGAAAACAACGTAAAGTTGTAAGGTGTGCAAGTGAAAGCTAAAGTTGATCAAACCATATCCACTCTTTAATGGGAGTCATCAATTCTTTCAATTCCTGCGTCTACTTTAAATTCGGTCTCGACTCATACAAAACCTCCACTAGGATGCTATTCTTTGTGAATATTGAATAAAAGAATGTTGAAGAATGAAAACTTTTATTGATAAGTTCTTTGCAATTACACTTAAGCAACAAATGCTTGAATTTGTGTAGAAATATAATGATCGAAATAAGAATCGAATCACTTATACATTTTTCTCACTAAGACTTTTAACGTAGCAAAATCTAGATATTTTCACTCTCTATCTATACATGCATACTACTATTCATTACCCATACTCTATCCTTGCCCACTCTCTCTCTCTCTATCTCTGCGAAATTGACTAGTCTTGAACCCTATTTATAGAGTGTGAAGGGTTGCGTCTATCCAAACGAAGAGTCATGTCCATTGGTGAAGGGTTACATCACTTCATTATGATTAGATGCAAAGATTCATCCTCATCCTCATCACTTCATATTTCATTATGATTGGTTGACTTCTAAAAGGTGTCTTTTTGGTTAGCAGTTGATGGCAATTGATGGCGATTGATCGTTATTATCTGGCGATTGGTAGTTGAAAAGAGATAACCAATAACCGTCACAAGTCATGATCGTGAATCAAATGTCGCGATCATGAATAATGATTTGTAACTTTCTACTTATGAAGAGTAAGTAACAAGTCACGACCGCGAATGGGTGTCACGATCGTGACATGTTTTTTTCCTCACGTTTCTTCTTCCCAACTTTGCCAATCTTTGACAACTTTGATCCTAAGCCAAATCCTTGTGTTCCACGCATCTTTTTGCACCTTTTTCACTCTTTTTACATAGAATTCCATCTTTGATAATTTTATTTCCAAGATTTACCTAGTTTCCGCATTTGCATAAAAAACAAAAACATACCACGTGAAATCTTTTATATGAAGTATAAAATGAACCAAAAGCATATCATTTTATGATTGAAAATGTCATTATAATAAGTGTAATTACACACTTATCAGTGGTTGAGGGGGATTAACCTTTTCAGAACTAGGTAGTTCATCCAGTCCTACTTTATCATTGGATTTACTCAGATAATCATCCGACACTTCAACAACATTATTAGCAAGCATACCCAAAGTATCTAATTTATCTAGTAATTTACCACTATGAAGGGCTATAGCATGCACATTTTCCTTAGGATTTCATTCTGTATTATTAGGTAAATTGCCTTTTCCTCTAGATGGAATAGCACTCGCTAATTGTCCAACTTATATCTCCAAATTATGAATAGAAGATGATTGATTCTTAAACATTTGATCCATCTTATTCTCTAACTTTTTGTAACATTCCTTAGACTCTTATTGCTTATTACAAACCCCTTCCAGAAATTTGTCTATCTTACTTGCCAATTGTCCTATTATATCATTACTTTGATAATACTTTTGTTGTTTATCACCATACTTCCAATTAGAACTCCTATAATTATTTCCATTATTGCTATAAGAATTCCCTTAACTTCGTACATAACTTAATTGCTCCCCTACACATGGGTTAAAGTTACAATCAAAAGCAATGTGTCCTATTTGGCCACAATTTTCACATGTCAATGGGTTACTCTTATTTATATGCATATTATCTATCTTATGAGATAATGTAGATATTTGCACTTGCATAACAGAAACAGGGTCTAATTTAATGACATTTTTAACCTAACTAGAAGATGTAGATGCAGCATGTGAATGAGTAGGAGTAGTAGTACTTACTTGTGCTCTCTCCACTGGCCACATACTATTATTATTTGCCACATCTTCCAAAAGATTAAAGGCTTCTTGACTAGTTTTCTTCATAAGAGATCCTGCATCCATAGCATCAATCGCTTCTCTTGTTGCATGATTTATTCCATTGTAGAAAGTTTGCAGAATTACATTCTGGGGTAAACCTTGATGAGGACAAACTCGCTGAAGTTCCTTATAATGTTCCCAGGCATCGTACAAGGATTCACTATCTTTTTGAGTAAAGGAAGTGATTTCTTTAATGAGTCTTGCGGTTTTGGCTAAAGGAAAGTATTTAGTCAGAAAGGCTTGGGCTAATTGATTACAAGTGGTGATTGAATTTGGAGGTAATGAATTCAACCAAACTTTCACTTTATCATAGAGCGTGAATGGAAATAAGCGAAGTTTAACTGCTTCATCAGGAACATTGGGCATTTTGAATGTATCACAGACTTCAAGAAAGTTTTCAATGTGAGCATTCGGATTTTCATTGGGTAGACCATAGTATTGCACATTATTGCTGATCATTTGAAGTAATGCTGGTTTGATTTCAAATTGATTTGCATTAATTAGTGGTCTAGCAATTCCATGATTATTACCATTGATGGTTGGAATGACATAATCCATGAGCCTTAGTTGAGGTTGATCATGATTTGGTTGGTCTTCATCAGCCATCCTTCTTCTTTGTCTCTTATTGATCCATTTTCTTCTTTTACCAAATCATTCTATTTCTGATTTGAAAGATTCCAAACTTTCTCTCCAACTACGCGTACTTGGCATGGACACGCTAGATAGAAAACTCAATGAATAAGCAAGAAAAATATGTTAATAACAAAATATAAATGCTTAAAACCAAAAAAAAATAAAATTAAATAAATCTAATTGACACATAAATATAATTACCCGTATAATTGACTTTAGAACGCACTTGCCTTCCCTGGCAACAGTGCCAAAAACTTGTTCGCCACTTTTCTACTGATAATATAAAAGTTGTAAATATGAACAGGTGTTGTCAGTACCACTTATCAAATAGAAAAATGATGATAACTGCAAGTATACAGTTGTGATGTAGTTTTAAAAGATATGGATCCAACAGGGAAGGAATTCGGTTCTAAATATAAAATAAAGTTACGGGACGAAAGAAAATATAATGATTTGAAGGTTTTGAATGGTAAACTAATGAATAGACAGATGCATGAACTGATTAGAGAAGAAGCAAAGTATATAGATATTCCTTAAAAACAAGTATAGTAGAGTAAAATATGCAAAATAATCAAAGCTGTTTTAAACACTAGATAACTTCAACAAACTCAGTTCAAAAAGCCAGCAACACATGGAATGACTTTTCTAAATCTAGGGTAAACGAATTACGACACTTATAACAACCTAGACAACAATAATACTATGCTTAGTACAGGTCGCTCTCACATAGCCATATTTAGCAAGTTACCACTCCAAAAATGTTAGCTCACTAGACAACATTATAATCACAGATCCAATGATTATACAAAATCTTGTTAACCCTGAAATCACTCTTATTCGAATTTGAAAGTATAAGTAGAAAACAAAGTAAAGTTGTAAGGTATGTAAGTGAAAGATAAACTTGATCAAACCGTATCCACTCTTTAATGGGTGTCATCAATTCCCTCTATTCCTGTGTCTACTTTGAATTCAGTCTCAATTCGTACAGAACCTCCGCTAGGATGCTATTCTTTATGAATATTGAACAAATGAATGTTGAAGAAAAGAAACTTTTATTGATAAGTGCTTTGCAACTACAGTCATACAACAAATGCTCGAATTTGTGGAGAAATCTAGTGATGGAAACAAGAATCGAATCACTTATACATTTTTCTCTCTAACACTTTGAACTAGCGAAATCTATAACTTTCACTCTCTATCTATGTCATACACGTTACACCATTTATATACACTACCATTACCACAAAAATGGTTAGATTCAACCCTATATATAGAGTGCGAAGGGTTGCATTTATCCAAACGAAGAGTCATGTCCATTAGTGAAGGGTTGCATCATCTTCAATGTGATTAGATGTAAGAATTCATCCATATCATCAATGGTTAAGAACCTTTTCGTGGCTTCATTGTCCCCAAAAGGTGTCTTTTTATTTAACAGTTGGTGGCGGTTGATGACGGTTGATCATTCTTATCCAGTAGTTGGAAGTTGAGAAGAGTTATACAAAATCATCACTAGTCGCTAGCATGACATACATGTTGCGATCGTGAACATTGGTTGGTAACTTTCTATTTGTGAGAAATGACAAGTCGCGATCGCGAGTAGGTGTCATGATCGTGACATGTGTTTCTTCTTCATGATTCTTCTTTACAACTTTGCCAATCTTTGAAAACTTCGATCCTAAGCCAATTCCTTGCGTTCCAAGCATCTTTTTACACTTTTTCACTCTCTTTGTATAGAATTCCATCTTTGATCATTTTACTCCCAAGATTCACCTAGTTTCTCCACTTGTATCAAAAACAACTACATACCATGTGAAATCTTTTATATGAAGCATAAAATGAATTTAAACCACATCGTTTTATGATTAAAAATATCAAGATTATAAGTGTAATTATACACTTATCATAGGAAAAGTAAGCAAGCATTGAGGTTTAGTGTTTCTTTGACCACTTTCTCTACATTCTAACTCAATAGAACTTGGTATAAGTGCTTTTAGTAAGTATCTTCACTCATTTGGAATACTTACTTCTTTCTTTCATTTCACCAAGTTAACTAGTTATAAGTCTTTTTCAAAGTCTAAACTTGAGAGAAGAAGGATTACTATTTCCTTTCTTCATCTTGTCAAGACTTACATTCTAGGAGTTTTCATCCCCTTCAAAGAGTAGACCCTTACTCTTCACTTTTCAACAAAATCACAAATCAAACCAAAGAAACAAGGAGGACTTTCCAGAGAATTTCATGGACCTAGCGAGGTGAATTCACAGCTACAGGATGAGCCTCTGATTTCCTAGAGTTGTACTTCATATGTTTATACTTGGACTATGTGTTGGTTGTGTAAAATGAGGAAAATGTAAAATTGCCACTATCTGTCATTGTAATGTTGTTAACGGCATTGCAATGCCGTTAACGACATCAGCAATGTTGTTAACATCATTGCTTTCCAAACAAAATGTTTGAAAAATTCTTAAGTATCGTTTTATGTTCAAGGGGGTCAGTGGTGACTATTCAGACTTAAAATTTGAGTTTTTAGTGACATAAAAGTATATATTTGAGAATTTCACGAACTCAAAATTGGTTCGAAAGGTTTTCAAACGGTTAAAGTTAATTCCCCTTCACCGAGGTACTATTTTACTAACTTTAACGATTCCCCTTTCGGAATGGGTTCAATAACATCATTTTTATTTTTTCATTTGGACTTAGATTTATTTTTGCTAATATTGCTATGGAGTGTGTTAGGAAACCCCAACAAAGGGAACCCAAGTTCCCGGATAACCGACCTAACAAAATACATGTGGCTTTTTCACTAATAAAATGATTAAACAAGTTATGTGCATAAAATGAACCCTTTTATTTGTAAGAATTTTAAATCTCTCATTGTTTTAAATTTGACCACTCGAGACTCATGAAAATCCTAACGAACATATTTGCAACTACTTGTGATGTGCGATATTTGTGCCAACCTTTGTGGATGCAGGTAGACTAGGGTTAGATGACTGTGTTAGGGTTTACTTTCCTTTGGGTATGGAATTTAATTTTGAAATCAAAAGTAATATTCATTAGATATCAATGTATTTTAGGTGATTGAATCCCTTAGATTTCGATGTACTTCGACGATTTGTAAATTCCCCATCCAAAAATGTAATTAATCCCTCGTAGATTAGGTGCATTTACTTTCCTATTCGTTTACTTTCGAGGTAGTCTTTTTTGCTTAGCTAACTATGTCACGATGCAGGTAGTCTAGGTTGAATGTATGTTAGGTTTTTATATTCCTTCGGGTATCTTAATTGTAAATAAAATGTATTTGTAGATTATTTGTATGTAGGACCATTTGTATATTACCTCATGGTTTGTTTTATTATTTACCCCACGCCCTTTTAGGTTAGAAGCCTCATATTTACTTTATTTACCTCATATTTACTTTATTTATTGCTTTCTTTTATTTTTTTATCTCTTTATTTATTATTTTCAGCATGTGATTGATTAATTATAAAATAATAAACGATGACTTGAAATAAATTGAAATACTTTAAAGGTGGTTGATTATATGTAATTAAAACTCAAATAACAACGAAGTAAGTAACTCATCTAGACCCAAATCTCTTTATTATAGTGCAGTTTAGGCTTAACAAATCTAGGATGTACCGAATTCCCTAGAAGAGCATATTCAGGTGGCAACTCTGTAACAACGTAGGTGAGAGGTTTAGGCCTAGTGTCTTTACAAAAATTTTCTTTCTAGTTTCATTTTTCATAAAATCATCATGCCCCATGTCACGGAACCGGCGCCGTGCGGGTCCAAAAATGTCATCCGCTCACATTAAGATAGTGAAATTAATTAGGTACTAAGTAGAATTATAATTAAGCAAGTTTAACTTGAGTTTGTTTTGAGGAAAACAACTCAGTTTTGCTCAAACTTAATTAAGTTATGGCTTAGAGAAGGAAAAGTTGAGTTGTTTTATACTTCATAGTTTATGAGATATAACTCAGCTTGAGCTGAGCAATTTTTACTTAGTTAAAAACCGGGTAACTTGAGATACTTACGTATTTTATGTCACTTGTGATTTTAACCATTTCTGTGAAGATTGAATATTCTTTTTATGCTTTCAGTTAAAAAGTTCTAAATACAAAAAGGATATTTATGTGGTCTTCGCTACCAAAAGGTGTCAATGCATAATGTTGGAAATACCTCACTCACGTCCAAGTCAAAAAGGTATCTTTTGACATGCACCATTTTTCAGTGTCTCTACGCAATCTGCAACACCAACAAAGCAACCAACTACACATCTCTATGTTGCATCTCTCGCACCTCTCTCAAATGGATTTGCTTGAAGATATTTCAGTTATTGACGAGTTGAAGATTAACGGATTAATCTCACACCTCAATATTCAAAATCGTTATCTATAAACGTCCTAAAATCTATTTCAAATGGGTAGATTTGAAAGCTATGAAGAGAAGAGAATTTGAAGATCAAGTTAAGACGAGAAGTTTACAACGGCTGCTTCCAACCTTCTACATTTATAAATAGAGCTTGGAACAAACGTTTACAACTTGGTGAATTTCCTTAAATTTCCTATAGCTGAAACTCTACTAAAGCAATCACAGCATTCGAAATTCCATTTCAAACAATCCAAAAAGCAAACAAGAAATTCCAATTCTAATCAGTTTGTAAGAGAAAAATCAGATAGGCTTAGATTTCCAGCTAAGCAAATTATTCATTGTAAAGGATTCAACATTTCATAAGTTGAAATCCTCTGTTCTTCAAACATTTCAAATATCTAGGTGAGTCAGTTTGGGAAGGGTACCCAAACTGAGTTGCAGTAGTTAGAAAGGAAGGTACAATCTGTAATTCGTCTACCCATTGTTAAAGGCTTCTCCACCTACATAAGGAAAGGAACACTAGTAGATTTAAGCTCGAAAAAGAATTTAGGGACTAGAGGTAGGCTCGGGGATGAACCATGATAAAACTCAAATGTTTTCCATCCTTATATATCTTTAACAGTGTTTGCACTCATACATCATCTCTCTGTTTTATATATCTGAGACTCATGTGTTTTCTATCCTTACATATCTTTTATATCTTTAACAGTTTTAGCACTCATACATCATCTATCTGTTTTATATATTTGCTTGAAAACTATTCTGAGCTGAGTAAATTTTACTCAACACAGCGTGAAGGTAAACTAAGTAAGTTCAAGCTAAGTAGTTTACAGTTTTAGTCCGAAAGTGCACTTAGCTTAGTTCACTTAGCATGCATTTAAAAATAACTTGACAATCAGTTTTAGCATCTAAAAAGAACAAGTTAATCTGCATTCACCCCCTCTACACGATTATTAAAGCTAACGCGGACCAACAATTATAAAATACTAACTATAAATCGAAAATGACTAGAATAAGATTGAAATGTTATAAGGGTGACTGCATGTATGCAATATTAACTCAAATACTGACAAATTAGGTAACTATCTCGTTCGAATCTCTATATTATGGTGCGATTTAGGCTTAACGGATATGGGCTGTACCGAATTCCTCGAAAGAGCTGATCCGGGTGGCGACTCCATAAAAAGGCTAGAGGTTTAGGCCTCGAGTCTTTCAAAACTTTACTTTCTCTTCCTTCCTTTTGAAACAAAACCCCCACGCCCATCCCACGAGGCTTGCGCCTTGCGAAGACCTCGTGGGTAGAAACGTTGTTCGCTCACACTTGGATTTATCATCCAATACTAGCTTGCTTTAGTATTTATATTTGTTTGTTAACGTGTTATTAGACTATCATTTTGTGAAATCAAGTATAAATTAAGGGAAATCATAGCAAGGACCAAGTCTGAAGGATATTTTCCTTACATGTTTGCCATGTGTTCTTAAAACCAGTTTGTGCTTTACTTTTTTATTATTATATTTATTTTTTGGACATATGGCAAGCATGCAAGGAAATGGTCCTTTGAACATGGTCCTTGCTATAATTACCCATAAATCAGAGATGATAACATGGATGAGTGATTGTACAGGACATCAACATTTGTATGGAAGATCCTTGGTCCTATGTGGATTACCCGGAGTGTTGTATGATAAATGATGGATGCAAGAATTGCTGATTGTTTTTAATAATGGTATCGAGTATCTATTTCATAATCTAATCCAATGGTTCAATATTTAATTAAGATGAGATTTTTTATTTAAGACTTGATAATAATCAACTATTGAATTAGAGAATAATACTAAACAACCAGTACCATATATAATTTCTCTTATTGATAGGAAGGATTTTTCATTCAAACAAGAAACTCTCTCTTTTTCTTTTTTGGTAATTTGATTTTGAACAAAAAAAAATTAGTTCTTTGATTGAATTTTGCAATTGGGTTTTTGAACTTTGAGAGATAATCTGACGGATCATAAATTTTTGGAGAATAATTCTAAGAAGTACTTTTGAGAAGAAAGAATTGAAGTTCATATATACTGAGAAAGGATATTAAAATGGTAAAACTCATATTGCGTACTGATAACACGCATACTCTACACATTTTAGTATTATTTTGATTAAGCATTTGAATGGTATACTATTAATTTGTGGTGAAATTGTGTTTATTTAGGAGATAAAGACGTATAGGGACCGATTTGGACACAAATGAGGAAAAGTAAGGTGTTTTGAAGTATTTTGAAGCTGTTCTGGAAGTTACCTTTGAGTCCAGGCTAAGGAATGACAATCAGATCTGATTATTTCAAGTTTTTGGAGCAAAATTGGAATTAAAGATTGATGTTTCCAAGTTGATGACAATGAATTCCAGATTAGATTTACATTAATTCTATGTTTCTATTTTATCTTTTTCTTTTAGTTATTTAGAAAGATTCAATTTTCTTATTTAATTTTTGAGCTTAATTATGATTTTTTAAGAGTTATTTTTAGGTTAAATAGGCATAAAATTTCAGTATTAAGGAGACATTTAGCTATCTTGTTCTTAATTCACTTTTAATAACAATTTTTTCTTTGTTTTCTTCAATTATACGTAGCTAAATTTATCGTTCATTCGACTAAGAGAATTACTTGAGGCTAATTATTAGTCGTGAGGCTTGTTCGTAATCTTTTTCTTGAAATCAGTTTTCGAATCCAAATCGGTAACATCTTTTATTGTTTTCCTTTTAATTTCTTCAATCCGGCCAATTGTTGCTCTTGAAAGGTTAAGCATAATGTTATTCTATTATGTTTATGCTATCATGATATAATAGAAAAATTGTAACAAATAAATTCTTCTAAAAGTTTCATGGTTGGATTTGAATTAATACTTCTCTTTGTGCCATAAT
This sequence comes from Euphorbia schlechtendalii, assembly GCA_949673415.1. Lineage (NCBI taxonomy): Eukaryota > Viridiplantae > Streptophyta > Magnoliopsida > Malpighiales > Euphorbiaceae > Euphorbia > Euphorbia schlechtendalii. The sequence goes on along the minus strand of CATIWQ010070193.1, from coordinate 41,758 downwards.
AAAGTTTTGAATTAAAGTTGCTTCTTGCGCATAAAACCTTTTTTGAATTAAACCTTGTCAGCTATCTACAAGTGCTTTTCAAAATTGAGAGTAAATGGTTTAGCTATCTACTATCATTCTCGTGTTTAGAAAAGATTTTATTAATCTTGCTATCATGATTAAGCTAACTGATTGAAAAACTCAAGAAACTTATGTTTTGTGTCTGTGATCGATTGATATTAAGCTGAAAGTATTCCTTGGTCGGAAAACTCTTTATAATTTAATTCTTTTCAATTTCCTAATTTTGTTAACCGTTGGTTTTCAAACAAATCTCAAACCCTCCATTTTATTTATTTTTATTTGTTATTTTTATTGGTCATTAATTAGATTAAAATTGATTTTGTTAGTCTCTGTGGATTCGACCCTACATACTTAACACTACAAAAATCTAATCAATAGAGTAATAAAAATTTATTTTTGACGGATTCGACACACGTCACGTAATTGAACCTTTATTGATTTTGCAATTAGCTCGTTGATATAAAGCCAAATGCATCAAGACCCTCCTGAAGTTGGCTCAGAAAACCCGATGCTACCCTCAACTTTCAAAAGGACTAGTTACCCCCCTCAAGTTGGCAAAACTGACCAGTTACCCCCTTAACTTGGTAAAAATGCACCAGTTTGCCCCTTCAATGCCACGTGTCAACTTCTGGTTAAAGAGAGAAAAATCAGAAAAATGGCATTTTTGAAAAGTCAAACCAATTAGATTCTAACACGTGGCATTGAGGGGGCTAACTGGTGCATTTTTGCCAAGTTAAGGGAGATGACTGGTCCTTTTGAAAGTTGAGGATGACATCCGATTTTCTTTCCCAACTTTAGGGTGGTGTCAATGTATTAGGCCTTGATATAATACACAAAATGCATGGTATTTCTGTTTTGTTATCATCACCAATGAAATTGACACTTACATCTTCTAGGGCCACGTCTGATTCGTGGAATCGTACGAAGTAGAACGAAAAATTATTTTCTTAAGATAATAATGTTTTATTATGTAATCCATTCAATTTTGCAAACACTAAGAAAACACATCTTTACAATAAAAATCTAACTAACCCCTTGACATCATTTTTTAATACTCTTTCCAAATTTTTTTGGCACGCGTAGTTATCAAAATACTATAATGTATGATAGACAACGTAATCAAATTTGGGACTATAATGTTAAAACTGAAAGATCATGTATTCAATGTATTGAAAAAACTGAATAAACGGTCAATTACAGGATGTACAAAAGTTTAGGGGTTCATCGTACAATTTTTAAAATCATATTTCACCTTTAAATCTGCATCTCATTCTAGAAGAATTTAATTCAGGGTTTAATGAGAAAGAAAAAACAAAGAAGGTAGGAAGCAAAACCTTCGAGTGTAATTTAAAATCTTTTATATAATTGGTGTTGACAGTTCATGTATGTTCATTTAATATTTTAGATATTCAATGAAAAAGGAATGTCCAAAAAGGATAGAGAAAGATAATAATTAAAAAGATTTGTAATTAATTTGTTTAGACTTTGTCTAAATTAAGACATGCATGACTATGGTGATTTGCCTTTAATGGTTTTTCAATTTAATTAGTTAATATTATTATAAAAAATAATAAATAGTAAATATTACATAAATTCTGCAACCAAATAAAACAAATAAGTAAAACTATTTAGTGCAGTTAAAGATAATGGTGGAACACATAGTACCACTAACTTGATAGTTTTTTTGTTATTAGATGACATCCTAACTTTGAAAATATTATATCAATCCCGTAACTTGATAAAACTCACGAGTGTTTCATTGTCACCTGTCACAATTTAATTAGTTTAAGTTTTAAGAGATGATAAATTTTTTATTTTCTTTATCAATCATAAGGTAACACGTGGTACCGAAAAAGCTATGAATGCATTTTTATCAAATTTAAAAAATCATATGAAGTTTTCAAAATTGAGGTATCATATAATAAAATTATCAAATTCAAGGAATTAAATACGTATTTAACCAAATAATATTTTTACTCCAAAGGACTATTTGAAGGGGGTATTATTTTATTTCATCTCTCACATAAACTTAATATTTAAAGTTGGCATTAAGTTTGTAAATTTTGCAGTTTACACATTCATTTACGGTTATAAGCCAATAAATAATGATTGCGTCGTTTTCCCCAAAGATTCTCCTCATTTATGATTTCACACAATAATGGCTAAACAAAATTGAGAGCACTCACGGCTGAAATAAATAGCCGTTAACAGTTAACTCTTCTAGATCTTTTAAAATGTAGAACCTTAACGAAATAATTGACCGGATTGATATTGTTGATTTGCTTGGTTCGATTTTTAATCTGAACAGGTTTTTATTTCAATTATTAATTTCATAAATTTTCAATATATTCGACCGGTACAATTTTAGTTAATTTAAAAATTGATGTAAATGGACCAATTAAATTAATTATTATATAATATTTGTTATATGCTATATGTTAATCCAAACATTTATCTTTCAAAATTCGCTTCATTACAATAAGTATATTGGCAACGATAACACTATTATTTTCACGTTTTTTGATTAAAAATTCATTAATTCATTCTTTTGACGTATAAATATTCAATTTACAAATTATATACGAGTATGATATTTGCTAGTTAGTAGTAATTATTTCAATTTTAGATTATAGATTAATTTAATTTATCAAAATATTTTAAAAGTTTGAAAATAATACGTTAAATTCTAAGTGTATTAATTATTCAATTACATTAATATATTATATAAAGACATGTCTAACAATTAAAACCGAAATAATCGATAGCAACAATTAAACCAATAAACCGATTTGATTTAATCATTCTTTTATTTCAGTTTAGCTTTGATTATATTTTAAACCTGTTTAATTTTCAATATATTTGATTTGGTTCGATTGTAAAACCTAACCGAACAATATATACCCCTGCTCTTTTCCCCAACACACTTTCTCTCATAACAGAAAATTGCCAGCTCAGCTAGGCTGTAAAACGCGTTTAACGCGTTTAACAAAATAGTAAAAAGGTAAATATATAGAAATTAGCAGCGATAGAAATGCCAGCTCAACGTGGATTCACCTTTCCATATATCAGTCAAGATCCCGAAAATAGTGCTATAAGCCAATAAGTAATAGCGTCATTTTCCCTTCTTGTCAGGAATAATGGAGATAATGTACTAACATTCTAACAGTATATTATTATTATTTTTATTACTACTACCACTATTATTATAGAGTGCAATGTCATTTTGACCAGTAATCCTTCTTGAAACTGATATTCAACCTTTCAAGCTCTCACTCATCTTCTCCAAAATAGTAACTGGAAGTTTGGTCCTTGATCAAGAAATGGAATCCAGAAAAAGTTAATTCATTTCTCAGGCATTATAGAGGAGGAAGAACGGAAAAGGGGATATTTAGTAAAGATGGCAGCAGGAGATTCAGGCATGTTAAGCAGTAGGCTAAGCAGCAAGAGAAGCTGGGGTTCTGCAAGCGTGAGAGAGGCATTTAATGCACCGGGTGTGTTTCAATGGAGTTCAAGGAACTCTGATCATGAGTCGGAGCTTTTGTGGGCTGCCATTGAAAGACTGCCAACTTATGACAGAGTGAGAAAGGGAATGCTGAAGCGGTGTTTGAGTAATGGAAGATTTGTGCAGAGTCAAATTGATGTTACTCAGCTTGGAGTTCATGATAAGAAGCTTTTGGTTCAGAATATTCTCCAGGTAGTTGATCAAGACAATGAGAAATTCTTGTGGAGAATAAGGAATCGAACAGACAGGTTTGTTGCTTCCTTGCCTGGTGTTTGGTAATATCAGATCAGATCAATTCATGTTTTCTGAATTTAATACTTGTTTAAATCTTTGTTTAGGAGGATAAATTAGATGTGATTGTTATTTTTTCTTGAACAGGGTTGGGATTGACATTCCTAAGATTGAAGTCAGATTTGAAAATTTAGAGATTGAAGGAGAAGCACAAATTGGCAGCAGGGCACTCCCCACTCTTTTGAACTCTGCCCTCAATGCAATCGAGGTATTTTTTCTCTGTTTCGCCATAATTTTGTGAAGTTTATGCTGTTTAACGTCAGTTGGACATTACGGTTGTTTTTCCAAAAGCTCCCACCTTTTGTATCTTGGAAAGCAATGACAAGTGATAACTGCTTTATATGCTAGTAAAGTTTTGGAACTCAGAAGAACTTTTATATGCTTGATACCAGTTTTGTAAATCACAGAACTTTGATATACTTGATTATACAAAATGACATCTTCAATTCCCTCAATTGCGATGTTTTGTATATAGAAACTGCTTTTTCTGACTTGTTAGTTGAATTTGTATCGATAGGGTGTTCTTGGTACAGTCGGGCTTTCTCCATCTAAGAAAAGGGTTATCAAGATTCTCCATAATGTGAGTGGAATTATAAAGCCAGCAAGGTATGCATCTTGAATTCACAGTTACACCATGATTTGTATTTAAGATTGTTACATTATGCACTTTTCTCATTCAAATTTCACTTTTAGGATAGCGTTACTTCTCGGACCTCCTGGATCAGGGAAAACAACTCTGCTAAAAGCACTTGCAGGAAAACTTGAAGATGATTTAAGGGTTTATGTGCCCTCTTTTTCTTTATTTTGTGCGTTTTTGTCTGTCCATGTATCCTAATATTGATCCTTTCAATGACAGGTTTCAGGAAAAGTCACCTTCTGCGGCCATGAGTTCAAAGAATTTTATCCTCAAAGAACATGTTCTTATATTAGTCAGCATGACCTTCACTGTAGTGAGATGACAGTTCGGGAAACCCTGGATTTCGCAGGGCGTTGTATGGGAGTTGGAACAAGACATGACTTGCTGTTAGAGCTATCAAGACGAGAGAAAGAAGCTGGTATTAAACCAGATCCTGAAATTGATGCTTTCTTGAAGGCTACTGCTGTGGCTGGTCAGGGAAGCAATCTGTACACTGATTATATCTTAAAGGTTAGTACAATCCATCATCATTTATGTTCTTGATGGAAAACAAAAGCTAAAATCTGGGCTTTATGTTTTGCCAAAGTAATTCAAATTCGACAAATTTGGCAGCTTAAATGTTTCGAAAACCTGACAGTTGAAAGACTGTTCCTTTTTGTGTATTGATTACAAATTTGCCTGAAGACACTGTGTTTTTAGCTAAATTTTTTCCAACTTGTGTCAGCTTCTTGGATTGGATATATGCGCTGATATCATGGTGGGAGATGAAATGAGGAGGGGAATTTCTGGCGGACAAAAGAAGCGTGTGACTACTGGTATGTGTACTTGATACAATCTCTATCACTGCAAACTATGATGTGTTTAGTACAAAAAACAACACCGATTTCCAATATGTATTATGTTCTTGAAGTTCACTGGCATTGGGCTGTTCTCTAATAGTGTAGCTGCTAATTTTCAAATTTATTGCTTCACATTTCTGGTACTGAAAGCTTGTATAAAATTCCAGGGGAAATGTTGGTTGGAGCAGCAAAAGCTCTTTTCATGGATGAAATTTCAACTGGACTAGACAGCTCAACCACTTTCCATATTGTCAAGCACATGAGGCAGATTGTTCATATAATGGATGCAACAATGGTCATCTCGCTCTTACAGCCCCCGCCAGAGACATACGATCTCTTTGATGACATTATTTTACTTTCAGAGGGTCAGATTGTCTACCAAGGCCCAAAAGAGAATGTTCTTGAGTTCTTTGAGTACATGGGTTTCAAATGTCCTGAAAGAAAGGGAGTTGCTGATTTTCTGCAGGAAGTAACTTCCAAGAAGGACCAAGAACAATACTGGTTGGATAAGAATCAACCATACCGATACATCTCGGTTTCTGAATTTTCAGAAGCATTTGGGTTATTCCACATCGGTCAACAGATTGCTGAAGAAATCAGCATTCCTTATGATAAGTCAAGAACTCATCCCACTGCTTTGGTGAAAGAAAAGTACGGGATTCCTAAATGGGAACTCTTCAAAGCGTGCTTTGACAGGGAATGGCTATCGATGAAACGCAACTCGTTTATATACATATTCAAAACTTTCCAAATAACATTCATGTCGGTTATTGCATTTACTCTCTTCTTTAGAACCGAGATGAAACCTGGTACACGACAAGGTGCAGGGAAGTACTTTGGAGCCCTGTTTTTCGGTCTCCTTAATCTCATGTTCAATGGTTTGGCAGAGATTGCAATGACTCTTGTTAGACTTCCAGTGTTCTTCAAGCAGAGGGATTCCTTGTTCTACCCTGCTTGGTCTTATGTGTTGCCAATTTTCATCCTCAGAATTCCCATCTCTCTGTTGGAAGCTGGCATTTGGACCATTCTTACATACTACACCATTGGTTTTGCTCCTGCGGCGAGTAGGTAAGTTCAATGATGAACTGTAAAGAATCACAATTTAGTTCATGAAATTCCTTAAATTTCTTCAAAGTTAAATTCCACTTCTGCTCGTTGATTAGATGCAAATTCATTCCTGTGTTGAAACATAAGGGGCCAGTTTTCGAATTTGTAAGAAATGGTGGAACTTGTAGAGTGGAAGGCTTAGTTGGATATCTTAAATTTTGGTTTGGTCACTAATTTTTCGCAGCTTTCCTCTTAAAGCTGTTACTGATGCATCTGTAAGGTTTTCAGGTTTCTCAGACAGTTCTTGTCATATTTTGCAATAAACCAGTCAGGTCTCGCTCTGTTCCGTTTCATAGCAGCTGCTGGAAGAACAGAAGTTGCATCAAATACATTCGGATTCCTTGTACTTCTGTTGTTATGCATCCTTGGTGGCTTCATTGTTTCCAGAGGTATCTAACCTTTCTTTGCTTGCAGCTGAACACTCCAACACGCTAACTCATACAATTTTGCATCTTGCTAAAACAATATGTTTAACTTTTAATTTGCAGATGACATTGTATGGTGGTTGAGGTGGGCATATTACACTTCTCCTTTGATGTATGGGCAAAATGCCATTACTCTGAACGAATTTCTTGATGATCGGTGGAGTGCTGTAAGTCATAATCACCAGCATTTTAATTAAATTTTCTTCGTAGTTTTTGAAATTTAGATTCAAATTCTTCATTAAATTAGCTTCCTCACTTTTTCTCTTTTGGTACAGCCCACCGGAAATCCAAGAGAACCTACACTTGGAATTTCCCTTCTGAAGGAAAGGAATATGTTTACAACTGAGAGGTGGTTTTGGGCTTGTATTGGAATGCTTTTCGGATTCTCTATTGTTCTCAACATTCTGGTTGTTTTTGCAATGACATATTTAAAACGTAAGTTAATGTATTCCATACATTTCATTCTTTAACTTCTCCTATCTCTCAAACTCAAATGCTTAATTTTATCTTCTTTTATCATTTCCAGCTCCTGGTGGAAAAACTGCGACTATTAATGATTCTGATGAAGAGAAAAAGCAGTTAGCCCCCATTTCACAAGGTCAGTACTTGCCAGAAAAGAGAGCTAACTACATGCTTACAGAATTATAGATAGGCTCATTTGCTTCTATTGTTCGTTTTCTTGTGTATTTTTTTTGTTTTCTGTTTACACAAGGAACACAATGAATTGATTCTTCTCACAGTACTATAATTCAACCATTGATTGCAGGGAGTGAAATGGTGGCGAATCAAGCACATGATAATTTAGCCAAAAATCCATCTGCCAAAGGAATGGTTTTGCCTTTCCAGCGCCTGTCTCTTACTTTCAACCATGTGAATTATTATGTTGACATGCCCGGGGTATGCCTTCTTCGAATCTGTTTAGTAATAAAAGAATACATTGTCTAATTATTTTCCTGACCAAATTTTTTTGTTAATTTCTTCAGGAAATGAAGGCTCAAGAAATCGAAGAGGACAGGCTACAGCTACTACGAGATGTGAGTGGAGCATTTAGATCTGGTACTTTGACAGCATTAGTTGGCGTTAGTGGTGCTGGGAAGACTACTCTAATGGATGTATTGGCTGGAAGGAAGACTGGTGGATACATTGAAGGCAGTATATGCATTTCTGGTTACCCTAAGAACCAATCTACATTTGCCCGGATCAGCGGTTACTGTGAGCAGAATGACATTCATTCACCATTTGTAACCGTTTATGAATCTCTTGTATACTCTGCCTGGCTTCGTCTTACTGCTGATATAAAGAAACAAACACGGGAGGTATGCTAATTGATATCTAACCTTCAGAGTAGTTGTTCTTGTTAGCTTTATTTAGAGGATGTAATAAAATCTGGAATTTTTGATGAAAGAGTACTGCAAATGCAGCACCCTCTGTTACTCAATAGCACTGTTATTTGATTGATATTAACGCCTATTTATAGGCTTACAATTCAGAATAAAGATATAAAATAAATAACTAATGGATAAAACTTTAAATTCAAATAAGTTAAATCTAATCCTAACAAACCAGATAATATTTGACATATTATTTTTACTGATTTGTAATCAGATTTCAACAGTTCTTGCATAAAAAAAGAATGGGGACAATGTTTCTGAGTTTTCTTTACTTTTCGGTTGATGTTTGTAGAAGAAGTTATGGAATTAGTGGAACTAAATCCAATAAGGCACGCATTGGTGGGACTTCCGGGAGTCAATGGACTTTCTACAGAACAGAGAAAAAGGCTAACTATAGCAGTGGAGTTGGTTGCTAATCCATCTATCATATTTATGGATGAGCCCACCTCAGGCCTCGATGCTAGAGCTGCTGCCATTGTTATGCGCACTGTTAGGAACACGGTCGATACTGGCCGAACTGTTGTTTGCACTATCCACCAGCCTAGTATTGATATATTCGAAGCTTTCGATGAGGTTTAGTTATCGTTGTCCTGTTTCATTTGACTATTCGCCTATATGGTTGTCGTTGATCATTATTTCACTGGTTGCAGCTGTTGTTAATGAAACGAGGAGGACAAGTGATATATGCTGGGCCTCTTGGTCGCCATTCTCATAAACTTGTCGACTATTTTGAGGTGAGAAAATCATTTTTATACCTGGTGTAGTGAAGTAATAAATTGATAAAACATCTCTAATTCGCTTGCAGGCTATTCCGGGAGTTGCTAAGAACGAAGAAGGGTACAATCCTGCTACTTGGATGCTTGAGGTCAGCTCTACTACGGTAGAAGCACAACTTGGTGTCGATTTTGCCGACATTTATGCCAACTCTGATCTCTACCAGTAAGCTCTTGAAAATTTTCATTTCAGGCTGTAGCATAAACCACATACGTTGTGACTTTATGTAGAAACTAACATTTCGTGATTTTTTTTAGGAGAAACCAAGATGACATCAAAGAACTGACCACTCCGTCACCTGGCTCGAAGGATCTTTACTTCCCAACTAAATACTCACAAAGCTTTATAACTCAGTGCAATGCGTGCTTCTGGAAACAATACTGGTCATATTGGCGGAACACCCATTTCAACACAATTCGGTTTGTTATTACAATTTGCATTGGTATTATGCTTGGTGCCATATTCTGGGGTAAAGGCCAACAGTAGTAAGTGGTGAACATTATATTTGAAATATACTAGAATCATGTATGTTTCATTTTGACATAAACTGATAAATGGTTACAGTCAAAAGCAGCAGGACCTGGTGAATCTTCTTGGAGCTGCTTTTGGTGCTCTTCTATTTCTCGGATCGATAAATGCAATGGCAGTGACTTCTGCAGTAGCAATAGAAAGAACCGTGTTTTACCGAGAAAGAGCAGCTGGAATGTATTCAGAGTTGCCTTATGCATTCGCTCAGGTACGCATTCAGAAGTGTATTACCTGCCAGCTTAAGTTTTTGGGTTAAAATGTTGGCGTTTTCTTTGATTCAGGTTGCTATAGAGGCTGTTTATGATCTTGTGCAAGCGTTAATATACGCACCTCTTCTGTTTGCAATGATTGGATTCGTGTGGGAGGTGGACAAGTTCTTATACTTCACTTACTTCATTCTCATGTGCTTTGTTATCTATTCGTTGTATGGAATGATGCTTGTTTCCCTGACTCCCGGCCAACAAGTTGCTGCTATTCTTATGTCTTTCTTCTTCAGTTTATGGAACCTCTTCTCTGGCTTCATGATTCCCAGACCGGTGAGTAATTTACAGTTGCTTCTTTCTTTGCTTAAACTTCAAAGATGAATAACGAAACTATGACAAAGTGGCAAAGAAAACATTGAAATAATGCTTCAAGAAAGTAGAAAAAAATGCTTACTTTCCTGATACTTACAGACTGTCTAATTATCGCCTTTTTGGCAAATTCTTGGACCAAATTGACAACTATACGACAATTTATCTGCAATCAAAAAAACCTGACGTTTCCATGTTGATGATTGCAGCAAATGCCGGTATGGTGGAGATGGTACTACTGGGTATCTCCAACTTCATGGACAATATATGGAGTTATTACATCTCAGATTGGAGATGTTACGACATTGCTTGAAATTCCAGGATCAAAACCAATGGCTGTGAATGCTTACCTTAAACTAGTCTTTGGTTATGAACATGAGTTCCTTCTACCAGTTGTTATTGTTCATCTTGGTTGGGTGTTGCTCTTCTTTTTTATTTTCACTGGATGCATTAGATTCCTCAACTTCCAAACAAGATAAAGATTCTTCTTAGTAGCTTGGGACGGAATATTCTTTTAGATCATTGTCGTGGAATCTTTAAATTTTTAACTGGATGCTTTTTGATAAGTTTGTATGTTATCTTTTTTTTACTTTGTATTGTACTGCTGCAATTATATTTTTTGAAACAATGAAAGTATGTGAATACAGCAGTCCACCGATCATACAACAGTGGCATTTGCTATGAATATGTAATATTCAATTTTACATGGAGAACCACGAAAAACATTAAACTTACAATGTTTGAAAAAAAATATATAATAATAAATATAGCCAAAGCATTCAAACATTAGAATCTGAAATTAAACTCAAACTTGCATTTCATCAATTCATTGGACACACTTCATTACGAAACTTCAATGACTTCTTATATGCTTACAAGAGAACATGATAAAATATTAATTCAAATTCAAACTCTAATCTATTTTTATCTAATCTAAACAACCTAGTTAAATCATAAAAGATAATAACACAAATTTTTTAATCATATTTTAACACTCTCTCTTATTCAAAATCTGTAATTGACTTTGATGATATACTTTTCCACCATTGAACCTTAATGACACATTTTTCAAATTTTTGTGCATGCACTTTTCGATGAATGTCCAACTCAATCTTTCAAGTTACGAGTTGTGATTCTCAAATCTTGCATCTGAACTATTAACATTTCTCCTTGTGCTAACATTATTTCTTTATTTCTCACAAAAAGATATCTTAATGACCTATCTCACAAGCCCTTATGATCATTTAAACTCTAATTATTGTTAGCTTTTTCATTACTGAACTCAAACTTGCAATTTCATGATTTTCATGAGCACACTTTATCATAGAAATTTTATACATGTTTATAAGCTTACAAGATAACAACATAATATAATATCAATTCAAATACAAACTATAATCTATTTTTATCTTATTTAAGCAACCTAATTAAAATCACAAAAATAATAACACACAGTTCGTATTTATATTTTAGCAGAATCCATTAGAATTTCATTTTTTCAAATTTATCAAATTTTAAGATTTCTTTTTCTTTACTGCAACAATATCAGATTCATGTTAACTAATGACAGCCAAATGACTTAATCTCAATGAAAAGCTCTCTATAACAACGTCAAAAGCCGCCGACGATGATGATTGCTCTTTCCTCTGTTTTTGTTTTAGTTGTCAAACATTATTAGGATATTAATATGAAATTATAAACTGTTTGTTGGAGAGGCTAAATTGAGTTGCAGATTGTTTTAGTTGTCAAACATTATTAGGATATTAATATGAAATTATAAACTGTTTGTTGGAGAGGCTAAATTGAGTTGCAGATAAAAAGAATAAAGAGAATGGAAGAAATAGAATGTCGAAATGTGCATTGAACAATACATCATACTCAAATTTATAACATTTTAGATGTATTAGCTCACAAGTTGAATTGTTAATATGTGTACTAAGAGTTCTTTTCCATGTCAAAGAATACCAATTCTATTTAAAATTCAAAATTTCAGTCTGATTTCTTGCATGAAAAATGAAATATTACCTAGTAAATTAGCAATATGAAAACCAAATTATGATTAGTTTATAGATGGAGTTTGTATTTTCAGTTAATATCTTGCATAAAAAAAATGAAATATTACCTAGTAAACTAACGGTAAAAAAACCAAATTTTAATTATTTGGAGTTTGTAGAAAAATAACTTAATCAGGTGCGGACCAGGTGTAGTAGGGGTTCTAGCCCCTCCTCAGTTATGAAATATAGTATAATATGTATATTGTGCTAATGAATAACATAGAGTTACACTAGATGAGTTGGCTGAGATGATTCCTCAGGCTCTGTTCTTTTCAACTGAAACTGAACATATTGAAACTGAACTGAATTGAACGATACTGAACTGAAACTGAACTGAAACTTATTATTCTGAAACTGTAAATACTGAAACTTAATTTAATAATAGTTATTTATATCAATAATAACAACGTTACCTTTTAACTATATAATATTATATTTTTGTTTCATTAATTTTATTATGGTATTTTGTTGGATCATTAACTTTTTTAGTATTAACAAAAACCATATTTTGTAATATTATTTTGAGACAAATGTAGTTTAATTAAAAATACTACAAAATGAAAAAAAAATAATTAAGTTAGTAGTGCGGAATTCTAGTATATAACAAATTTGGGAGATGAACCAAAGCAATAGCTAACATGTCGATGGGGATAGTGAAAATGACAACATAGATGAAGATTGAATTATAAAAATTAACCTAACCATGAATTATAATATTGTAATATTTTTCAATTATATTGTTAGTAGTGTGAATTCTATTATATAATAAATTTGGAAGATAATCCAAAGCAATATCCAACATGTCGATTAGGATAATGAAAATGACAATATGAACATAAATTGAATTAGAAAAATTAACCTAACCGTAAATTATAATATTATAATATTTCTCAATTATATTGTAATATGTATGCTTTTTAATACTTTATAAATTAATTATTTTGTCTATTTATTTGTTAATAAACAAAGTTATTCGTTATTAACGATAATAAATATTCAAATTTTAACATATTATTAATAATATTCTTAAATAATTTTTATCACTTACTATTTATTTTATTTATTATTAATATTTTATATTATTTTCTCATTCTAATAATATATATATATATATATATATATATATATATAATATTTATAATTACTTTAATTATATTTACAATAATATATAACTGAAACTGAACTAAAACTAAAACTAAACTGAACAATACTGAACTGAACTGAATGGGTTGTTGAATAAGTTGAAAAGAACAGAGCCTTAGAGGTTTACCCCATAGTCATGAATCCACTTTCTTTAAGGTCCATTAAGTCCTCCGGGAAGCTTTCCTTGTTTCTTTTTGGTTGGATTCGGTTGTTGGTTGGTGATTTATCGAAAATCTTTGGAAGGGATCTATCCTTGCCAAAGTAGATGTTTTCAGAAGGTATAGTAACCTTCAAGTGAGTGATAGAGAAGTAGTAGACTCTCCATTCAAGTTTAAACCCCAAGCATTGCCTTAGTGATCTCTAAACCTTAAGTTTTCTTAAATGGTCTCTAACCTCAAGCTTTGCTTAAAAGATGAATTAAACCTGAAATTTTCTTAACAGATGAATGAGTGGACCCTTGTGAACCAAGTTCATGCCCTTTCCATGAACTTAAACTAACTAACCCAAAATCCCAAGTGTTGGAGATCAATGTTTGGTGTTTTGCTAAATAACACTCAAGAACACAAGAAATAATGCTCTCTAGATATTTTTTCTCTTTCTTGCCACCTTATGCACCAAAATTCAGTCCCCCTTCTACTGAAACTCAGTTCTCACTTTATGGGAGCTCCCTTCAATCCAAAGTCAACTTAGGATAGCTTTAGCCCATGCTTTAGCTTTTGCTTTTCCACTTTTCACAAATCCCATTTAAAGATTTGATGTAAAAGGTCTTAGATAAGGTGTGGGGAGTGTTTTTGCAGTGAAAATGTCCGAGCATGTGGGCAGAGATTGCCTTTTTGGCTGAAAATTGTAGAAAGTACAATTTTGGTTCTGCTGTGAAGTCGATGTCGTTAACGACATTATCCATGTTGTTACGAACATGGCGATGTTGTTAACGACATGGCTTCTTTGCCTTGGGCTTTTTATGCTGAAATTGCCTAGAAAAGGTTAAGGCTCAAAGAAACAAAGCAAGTTTTCTTCAAACGAATTTGAGACCCTGAAAAAAGTGAAAAACTACCAAGGGAAAAAGAATTAAAGCTTCATCATCAAACTCACGAGTGAGAAGTAAAATCCCATGCTCACATCGGTTTTGGGCATTTGCTTTAAAGCAATAAAATATAGCTTAGTTTTTATAAATATGTTTTTTTCATTTGGTGATTTACAAAATCAAATATCTAAATTTTGTAGTTGTTTGTATACCCCGCAATATGTTCGACGATATTCTTGACTTGAAACAAATACCTTATACCACTCTTATATAGGGTATAGTGCTTTTGTTTTAACTCAAGCATTTCATCGAACATGCGCTACCGCTCTTATACAAGGAATAAACCTTTATGCCATGTTTTTTTTACTAGAAAGTGAGTTTTGTTGTAAACATGAATGGGGAATGTACTATATAATATAAATAAATTCTACCATTTATATATTATGCATAAGAGCTTTCATACTAGGTTTATTGTGAACATAAAGAAGAAAAAATACTTTATAAATACATTATATCACTCATATACCATGTAAAAGGCCTTTAAGAAAATGCAATAAAAATTGGGTATTATACCTCTATTATATCCTCTACAAGACAACGATAAATTATTTTTTTTAATGAAAAGTGAGTTTTGTTGTAAACATAAAGGGGAATGTACTTTATAAATAAATTATACCATTATTATACCATATATATAAGGTCTTCATGTCATGTTTTTCACGGGATATTCTGTACAAAATAATGGCTTTTAATTGCTTTTTATATGATAATAACTATTATGAAACATGTGCAAAATCTATTCTACCTATGGATTGATTCTAAAATTAAAAAAAAAACATGTAGAACAAAATTAAATTTGATCATGGTAATTGGTTCAAATTAAAAATTGAATGACTTCTTCAACAAGTGCAAAATCACGGTTTAGTAGTACTGGAAGATTGCCTTCTCTTTCCAACTTTGCTTTCTTCATGTGTTGCATTTTTTTAATCACGATCACCTTTTCCTTTCATGATTTCAATCATACATTGTTGTAAAGTCAAAAAAATATGATTAGATTTAACTGCGGAAAATGCTTCAAACGACCTAATAACAACATCCACAAGTTCGTCAACTGTTGTAGGAGACTCCTTATATTGCAACGATTGAATAGGATTAAAAAATCCAATGTCTAAGATATTTAAATCCGGGGAATTGGGAGGTTGACACATTAGTTGAATATCAAATCCATCTTTTTTGGTTGCTTCACAATATTCATAATCATTGGGATCAACATGTGTCCTTGCATTGTCTTGTTAAATAATTATTGGTTTCATTCTATCTTCCATAGGCCATTTCTCCATTATAGTCAGTAACACTTTTTCGATCAAGAAAGATCTTATATCATCTCTTTTCGTTGAATTTATTGTTTTGATTTCTATCGTGCTTGCAACTCTATTAACACTACACCTCTTAGTTGGTTCTTCGTAACAAACGAAAATATACCAATTTTTCTAAAAAATGTTTCATTTTCTTGTATGTTAAATCTTGGTCGAGCAACAGCAGCTAGAAACATAACCTTTACAATGAAATTTTTGCTTTTACATGTACGTAACGGATTGTCTTTATCGAGCAATAAGTAACAATTATCTTTATTCTTTGTCAGGAAGAACCACTTTTCATCAACGTGAACGTGCTCTTTTATTTTCATCTTTTAGACAAGTTTTGATAGCATTCAAATGGCGTTTTATTACTCCTTTTTCAAAATTCCACCCAGCCCCCTGCTATTATTCAAGAACCAGATAATGAATTAAAATTCGATTGTTGGTTTAAATGAAGTGAACGAAATTGGTTAGTTAGTGTCAAGCAGGATCTTTTTCAGGACTACCATTTTTTCTCTTACTTGAAACATCACCATTTAAAGATTCATTACATCGTGCGAATACTAAATGAAAAATATGATGCAACCTTCCTTGGCGTTCTTTTGTTGAGTTGTCCATTAACACTTTTCTGTAGCAACATCCCATACACAGCTCTCCGACGTTCATAGGGCAAATCTTTATTGTTTTTGTTCATTTGGCTCCATGTACACAAGATATACAAAACTGAAACTGACTACCAATAACCTAAAAGCTAAATAAGCATCAAGATAAACACAAAGACCAATGTTTTATTATATTTACAGATTTACTTGTTTGATGAAAAAGAGTTCATGAATAAAAAATATATGAAACAAGAAAAATGATAATGCTATTATTAAAAATCTCTACTTCGAATTGTGATCCTTCTCCGGATTGGTATGGTTCTTCTTCTAGTTGATTAGACTCTTCTACCATTTGATTAGATTCTTCTTCTAATTGATTTGATCCTTATTCAATTTGTATATCATATTCTTTGAAAGGTTCACTATTCAGATCTAAGAATTTTTTTATGGAGGCATTTCAATTATTGAAAGATTAAGATCAAAATCCAATATGTGTACATTTTTTTCTATTTGAAAATCTGAAGATGTTCAGATTTCTATTTATGCATTCATTTATAAAGGGCCGAAGGTTGACGAAAATTCAAATTAAAATTTGGTGAAATTTATTTCAATCACTTCAAAAAATCTAAATGAAAATTATGGCGTCAATAATTGATCTAATACTAAACGGGTTCACTTGAATTTTGTTGACAATAATTAGTACATTGTAGAGTATTTAATTTATGGATGATGCACCGTTTGGATTGAAAATTAAAAAATTAACCCAATAAGATTTAAGGATTGATCAGTACATGAACACCCTTGCTAATTGTTTTATTAAAAATTGTGAAATGCGTCAGAAGACTGCTAAAAACGGAAGGAATATGGAATAAGGAAGAATTAAAGTTAAAATTCCATAAAAAAAATAAATATAATAAAATAAGATAATAATCCTCAAAAGCTAGCATTTGAAAAATACATAAATATTATGTATGAAAAGGAAAAGGCTGAATAAACAATTTGGCAGAACAATACCATTTGAAAAATATTGTCAGGTGGAGGTTCGAACCAGGGAGAGTTTCAACACACCCAACCATTTTGACAAAGCTGCTTCTTTGTCGACCATTTTGATATAGCTGCTTCTTTATTGTATGTTGAATGTTTATACAAGTACTGTATTTTTTTTTTTTTATGAATATACTCCTTCCGTTTTTTAGTAATCTATTTAGTAAAAATATGAAAATTCAAAATAGTAGTCCATCTCAAAATTATATGATTTTTTCCTATCTTTCTTCCATGTATACCCTTATTTATTTATAGTATTAAATGCCCAGTTTGAGTTGAAAAATTAAGACATTAAGGGTAGATTGATACTTGCATACCCTTATTAATTATTCATTAAAAAATGTGAAATATGTAGAAGGATTACTACAAAAACAGAGGTAGTATATACTAACAGTTACTTTTTCGAAAGTGAGGGGGTAGGAACCCCTTACCTTTGTACGTGACTCGCTCAAATTAAAAATAATTATAATGATTATTCAAGTAATGAATTCTAACTTATAATACTTTCTCAAATTGTATATTAAAAATTAGGGTAAACTTAAAAAAAATCTTATGTGGTTTCGATCATTTTCAAAATGAGATCTGTGATTTTTTGCATCTCAAGAGAGAGTTCGTTGTTTTGAACCTTTAACAAAAAAAAAAGATTTTTAACTGACACTGTTAGATTTTTATGACTTTGCAAGGGTAATATTGGAAAAACACAATGTTCTTCATCTTCTCCTTCAAACAAACCCTAAGTTTAAATTCAAATATCAAAACCTAACTACCGAATCATCAATCCATTTCATTTCAAGCTTAATTCTGTGCTCGGATCAACAACGTCGACCACCATGAATCCGACCACCACCACAAAAAAGAGAAGCGAAGACTAGACCTGTTCGCGGGCTGGGCTACCCGCCCGGCTCGGCCCGAGCCCGCTTCAATGGGTCGGGCTTAGACACTCATATTTTAAAAAAGCCCGGCCCGAGCCCGAGCCCGTCTAAGCCCGAAGATTTATGGCCCGGGCTTGATTTTTGTATAAATACCCAAGCCCAGCCCGAGCAAAGCCTGACGAATAATTTTATTTATTTATTATATATTTATACATTAAATTTATAATTATTTTAAGATTTTATATTTTATCTTATCAAATTTTTATATTTGATTACAATAAATGTTACAAAATATTAAAGATTTTAAGTAAACAATACAATTATATTTAAAATTTAAACATATTCTGTTTTATTTATTATTTTTTCTATTAATTTAATAAAAAATTTATAACAAAAAAAAATATTCATAGGCTTGGGCCGGGCTAGGGAATGACCTTGTTAGCCCGATTCAAGCCAGCCCGAGCCCGAAATTCTAAAATACGAGCTTGGGCCAGGATTGGGTTAACCTTTTTTGGTAAAAAGCCCGTTAAACTCGATCCGAATCCAACCCGGCCCGCTCGACGAACGGGTCGAGCGAATACTAATGTTGTAATTGAAGAACGAAATTAAAGCAAATCAGCTAACTTTTGTCAGGCTTCTGATTAACCGACAGTTCCTCTGATTCAAACCATCAAACAATATGGTATATATTTTTTCGATTTTATTCTTTCATTTTCCACTCTAATTTTTGGACCTGGTGAACTATGGTACGATCCGCTTATGGTTGATTAAGGATTTGCTCACATACTGGAGTTGCTTCTCGCATTTCCTGTTCAATTCTACTAGCGTTTCGGTGCTTGAATTTTGTTTATTTTCTCTTTAATTTTACCTTGATGATGAACCGCTACTTTATTCTGAATTGGGGTTTTTTAATCATTATAAATATTGTAATGTGTTATTAATTTAAGGATATGAAATTTGTAATTTGTAAGATGTTCCAATTTTAGTGATTCCCCTCAATAAATGAATCCGGAGAATTTTACAGCTTTATTTTCTGTCTTAGCTTTCTACTTGTTAATTTCAGTTTGTTTTGCAAATGATCAATATAGTTCCACATTAGCAATTTGCATGATGCATCAATACCTCTAAAGTTGGCTCAGAAAATCAGAATCACTTTGAAATTACAAAAGGTCCAAATACCTCCCTTAAGTTGGCAATTTTGAACTAGTTAGCCCCCTCAACGCCATGTGTCAAAATCTGGTTGTTTTAACTTTTTAAATATGTCATTTTTTTGTTATTTCTCTCTCCAACTAGAAGTTGACACGTGGCATTGACTGGTCCATTTTTACCAATTTAAGAGGGGTAACTGATCCTTTTTAAAGTTGAGGGTGATATCCGATTTTCTGAACCAACTTTAGAGGTCGTTGATACATTTGCCCCTTACCAATATAATGAATGAAAATGCAATGTTTCTATGTTTATGGTCCATTATTTGAACATCTACCAACATGTTTCAGATTCAGTTCGTTTTCCCATCGTCAATTCATCTTGTTTCACGCTTAACTTGATTTAGGGTTTGAAAATCAGACGAGGATAAGAATTGAGTTTTTCTAGCGAAGAAGAAGATTTTTTATTTTTCAAAAATGTCTCTTGCCACGTCGGCAAGATTAACGGTGTCAACGAAAAATCCTTGTTTTGCTAATAGTTTGAAATCACATATCCCATTTTGAAACAAAAAATATCACAGATCTCATTTTGAAAATGGTCAAAGGGAACTTTTTTGAAGTATACCCTAAAAATTAAAACTAAAACATATTTTATTAAATAATTATTAGAATATAAATGATATAAGGTAAATAATATACTAATAATAAGATACTAATAAAATTGTGTAAACTAAAGTATAAGAAATACGGTAAATCTTGAAAAGAGCCCAGTGAAAGAAATGGATGCACCCAACACTAATTGAGAATCGGCACATATGTAAGAAAGTGGGAGGTTATAACTTATAATCTAATGCATCATTAGTGAGTTTTTGAATTCATTAAAAAGGAAAAATTATGCTGCTTTCCTAAATTTTTAAAATGATAGTGTAATTTCTTAACTTTTAAAAAGTATATTACTTTCATTCTAAATGTCATATTTCAATTTTTGATCTGAAATAAAAAAAATATTAGAAAATTGATATTTTTTTTAAAATCCATATCAACAAAAAAAAATCATCATATGTCATTCACAAAACAAAAATATGTACATTTTGAAAATTGTGATAATTACGAAATTATTTCAATAAGTTGGGAAACTTAGTTATCCACTAAGCCCAACTAAATCTGAACAATGTTTTTTTTCTGAGTTGACAAAATTTTAGCAATAAGTTTGACCTATTTTGTGTAAATCCAAATCCCAAAAACATAACGCACATCTTCTCCGACTGGACGCCACGTAAAACACGTACACCGTTCTCTACTCTCTCTGAAATTCAATTAAATTAAGATAAAATCAGTCCAATCCCAACATTTGTTTCGTATATCTCATCACCATGGCTTTTCAAATTCCCAAAGCTGATCTGTTTGAGCTCAATAACGGATCAATTCGTGTTCTTCTCACCAACTATGGCGCCACTATTACTTCCCTCTTCCTTCCTGACAAACTAGGTTGGTTTAGGTCACCTTTTTTTTCTCATCTGATTTTCCTTTGATTGTTCGATTTTATTGATTTTTTTGCAGGCAAGCTTGATGATGTTGTCCTTGGATTCGACTCTGTTGAAGAATACACGGTTCGTATTTTATAATTGAAGAAAATTTTGATCTTTAAATCATGGAAGATAATAAATTAAGATTTGAAATCTTGGGTATTTTGAACTGATTGTGTTTCGTTGAAGCAGAAAGGAAATCCAGCTTATTTTGGTTGTATTGTGGGAAGGGTTGCCAACCGAATCAAAGAGGGGAAATTCACTCTCAATGGGATTGAATACTCTTTGCCTATAAACAATGGCCCTAACAGTCTTCATGGTAATTAATTCCCTTCTTACTTTTCTGATTCTATAGTTGAATTTCAGTATGTTTTTGAAACTCTAAGAATCCTTTTTCGGGGCCATTTCCGTAATTAAAGAAAGTTCGTTTCCGTAATAAAAAAAAATTGGAAACTCGTTTCCTTAAATTCAGTTAACCGTTCTCTAACAATTCGTCGTATCGAAAAAATTCAGTTTTGATTCATTCCTTAAACTTAAACTAAACTTCCTAGTATATTCAAACTTTCAAACCCCAATTCTTTATTAAAAATAATAATATCCATATATTATAAAAAAACTTCTTCTATTTCATTCCATGCACTTACATTATTACGATTTATATTACAACATAATTTTTAGACTTCATAAAATTTTATTGTCTTCGATAAATTTATTTACTATTGTTTAATGTTTTGAAATAACTATTATTCATAGTAGATTTGCTTTATAGTCAATAAGTTTGTTATAAATATATGATGATATTTTAGTATTTATTATAAGAATGAATAATATGGATGAAATTTTATATTTATAAATATACTTCTATATTTTCATTGTTTACGCGTTTTCCCATAGTTTCTGAACCTATATTTTTTAGAAAGGGCTTTTTCCCATTTCCGTTTCCGATTCCGTGTCGGGTTTCCGTTTCTGTTCCGTGCTACATAGTGTTAGTGTCAGTGTCAATCTATTACCATGTACTAAGTTGCAAACAAATTCGTGGACAAGATTCTTGTTACCTGAATTTAGATTTGTGTCCATCTTCGTTTGTATTGGTTGACAGGAAAAGTTTAGAGCTTGAATTGTTGTTCGTCGCTTGAGCATTTCCTTTTTATATTGTTCTTGAAATGAATATTTTTCTCATGTTAGTTAGTGAAACATATTCCTCAGAGAATTTAAGAGGAAGTATCAACGAAGGACAGGTTCGTTGGTGAATTAGGAAAATAAGGCCCCTTTGATCATAAAATAATCACGTAAAATGAGGTCCTTAAATTTTTTTTATTTAAAGTTATAAACTTAACTCATTTGCGTTAGAACAAATTTTAGAAAATTTTTAAAAAGTCATATATACATGTGAACATAATAAAAAAACTCTCATTCTTATGGATTTAGCTATTTATATTATTTCCTCTTAAAGATTTGTCAATACAACTTATGTTATGAATTAATTGTTCTACTATTTATTCTATGTTTTTCAGGTGGTAACAAGGGATTTGACAAAGTGGTGTGGGATGTTGTGGAACATAAAACCGGCCAAAAACCATCCATCACCTTTAAGTACGAAAGCCACGACGGGGAGGAAGGTCCTCATTTTTTCTTTTCCTTCCATTTAATTTTTATGTCTCATCTTCTAAATTTTTCGATTATGTCGTAAATTTAGGGTATCCTGGAGATGTCATTGTCACAGCAACTTACACACTGATTTCACCAAAATCAATGAAGTTAGACATGGAAGCCGTACCCAAAAACAAGTCCACTCCAATCAACTTAGCCCAACACACATATTGGAACTTAGCGGGCCACAATTCGGGGAACGTTCTCGATCATTTGGTTCAAATATCGGGATCCCAAATTACCCCTGTGGACGATACCTCGATTCCAACGGGCGAATTCTTGGCTGTCAAAGGCACAGTCTTTGACTTCACCGAGGAAAAAAAAGTCGGGATTTCGATCGGTGAAGTTGAGGGCCTTAATTATGACCATAACTATGTCCTCGATTGCGGAGAAGAGAAAGATGGTTTAAAACTCGCTGCTAAAGTGAAGGATTTTTCGAGTTCGAGAGTGTTGAATATATGGACAGATGCTCCCGGGATGCAGTTTTACAGCGCGAATTACGTAAAGGGTATTATCGGAAAAGGCGGGGCGGTCTATGAAAAGCATTCCGGGTTATGTTTCGAGACTCAGGGATTCCCGGATGCTGTAAATCAACCGAATTTTCCTTCCGTTGTTGTTCATCCTGGAGACAAGTACAAGCATAGCATGTTGTTCGAGTTTTCGGTCGTGTAAATTTATTACCTTTTCTGTAATAAGTGATAGAAAATGAAATTTTTTTGGATTTCATTGCAGAATTAGAAATAACAAGAAGTGTGGCTTGAAAATCTTGACATTGTTGCAATTTCTTCTGGAATCTATTGATTTACAATCTGTTAACAAAGTGTAAAAGCAAACATAAACAGAAACCAAACACAAAAACAAGAGAAGGAAGATTTAGCCTTTCATCTTCCTCTTCCCTTCGACTTCTCGAAAAACAAGCATGACAGAAGTGACGAACAAGTAACCAAAACGACACACTCAAACAAGGTTCTCTTTCTTTTTCTTTCCTTTTCCAAGGAAAAATTGCATCTTTCAAAAATTTTCTGTTCTATAATGTTCAACTAGACTGCAAAGAGATGGTTTTTCAGATTTCCCCTCTCCATCAGGAGAATTCCTGAACATACGTTGTTTTCCAAGACCATTCATTTTTGCCCAGAATTTGAATCTGAATTTCATTCCAATGGATCGTCGTTCATGTTTCTAACTCGAACTTCCACAGCTCGAAGATCTCGAAGATGTTGCAAAATCTCTCGGAGAAGATCCATCCCTTTGTCTCCCTTCTTGATCGAACTCATGCAATGCTTTAAAAATTCTCGGTCCGCTTCAAGAGCATGCAGCCTCTCATAAACATGATCCACCTCATCCTCAAGCGCGACTTTCTTGTTGAATTCCGCTCCAACAACCTCGGACGCCCCGTTTTCTTCAACGGTCAACCCTAGTTCCTTTTCGTTTTCGTTTTCGTTTTCCGCGGCGTCCAACAAAGGAAGAAGGCTCTTCGCCATATCCCCCATCGTTTTTTCCCTCGCTTCGTAGCTCCCGTCAAATTCTCCCGATTCTTCATCGTCCCGATCGAGCTCGTTGTTGTGTAAAGTTACGAGCTTTTCCTCCAATGCCTTCAGCTGATCCAAAATCGAGAGCCTTTCTTCCTCGAATTCGGCCAGCGAGTCATCCAACGCCCCGATTTGCTTCACGCAATCCAACGCTATCTCCTCCAGATCCACGACCTCGTCATCGCCCGCCACGTCATCGTCATCCCTCGGTTCGCAGTTCAGATCGATCGACAGCTCATCGAGATCCTCAGAAGATGCCCTGATCATCGATCTTGCCCGCTCTTTCGCCTCGTATTCCGTAACCTTCTTTCGGTACACTTCCAGCTCTCGCTCGAGTTCGAGTTTCTCTCTTTCCCTCTTCAGCATGAGCTCGTTTAGCAGCTGCAACGCTTCTTGGTCGTATTCCGACTGTTCTTCCATCATTCGTTGATATTGCAGTGCCTCCATTTGCATTGCTGCCTTTTCTTCCTGAAGCCGATTGATCATCGCCATTGTTTGGCTCGCGGATATCGCTGACGCGCTTCGTTCTTCCTCGAGTTCCGCGTATAATGCGTTCAAAGCCTTTCTTTCAGACTTGAGAGCGGTTGATAATTTCTCGACCGTTAGATCTCCAGCTTCGATCTCGCTTGAGATACTCCCGTCTATGGATCCTTCGGTTCCCGATTCTCGTTTCTTGTGCAAGTAGTTATAGCTGTCAATGGAAGTCGGTGTTTCCGGGAATTTTTCGTCGTCTGCTTCGTTGGATTCTGAATGGATCGACGAAAGTTGGTTCCTTGTTTCTTCCTCGACGAAAATCTTTTCGTTGGTGTCTGTTCAAAGTAATGAGAAGAATCAGATTTTTATTCTTTAATTGATTATATGCTTGATGGAATGGATTTTGGATACAGAATGAAGCTTACCAATCTTATTGTCAACCACATTTGCTTCAGGGGAGTTAGCGATTTCGACACCATTAGTTGATTCTTGTTCTTGAGCTTGATCAGAAGACAATTCTATGTCATTTGTTTCTTCCTCTTCAGCTGTTTTTCAGAAGAACATAAACTATTATTCTGTTGACAAATGAAGAACTGAAAAGAAGAAAAAAAGTTGCAATTGTACCTTGAAGATCATCTTGTTCTTTAAAAACTGAAGATTCATCGATATCAGCTTCTGCGTTGCTTGATTGCTTTTCAAGCTTTAATGGAGAATCAGGAGCTTCATCTTCTTTATCTGGATCTTGTTTGTTAGAAACAAATGATTCGCGATTTCCAAATATTGATGAATCAAGCAATTCCACAGGAATTAACCGATCAGTTTGGCGTTCAAAGTCGATATCGAAATGCAAGTCGATGAATTCAAGTGAAAAATCTTCTCCGGCAAAAGACTGAACGGAATCTCGAACGCAATTCAGTTCATAGAAATCATTATCAATCACGCAATGATCCTCAGCTAATTTCCGATCATCGTGATCTTCATCTTCCTTTTTGAAACAAATCAAATTCGATTCGGACCCTGAACCTTCCTCCTCCATCGAATCCTTCAATCCAAAACTTCCAAAATCAGAAAGCATTTGGTGCTCTTCACCTTCAGTTTCATTTCCCAGACAATCAGATTTAGCGACGGTTTTCTTTCCAAAATCCCCGTCGCTATACTTCAAAGCCTTCCAGGAATGCTTTAGCAACAAATCATAAGGAGAGTAAAGTTCGTCGCTAAAGCTCTGGCTACAGCAAGAACAACACTTAACAGTAATAGCATCATTATCGGTGACACTATCCAGTGAAATGAACGCAACTCTAGTAGCCACAGCAATCGAGTCGCGGTTGTGACTCGGGCAAGAGGCCAAGCAATCCGTACACATGTTCTGAGTCAGGGCGAGTTTCCGGTGAACGGAGCAGAAACCGAGCCGGGAAATTTCGGAAGCATGAGTGTCGCAAAAGAGATTAGGGTAAGCGGCGGTATTTGAAGGGTCTAAGAGCCTAGAACACCATAAACAAGGGGGTTTAAGGCCGAAATAATTGGCGAATTTTGTGATGATGTAAAAGAAGAGAGAGTTGAGAAGAAGAAGGATGATCAAGATCCACTCCAGAAGTGCGTAGACAAGAATTACAGTGAGTTTGGGGCTGTTTTTGTGCAACATTGTTGCAAACTTGTTGGCTGCCATTTCTTCGTTATTTACAGAAACAGAAACAGAGACGGATTGTTGCCAAAGAAGAACAGATTGTTAGGTTGTCGTAAGAGAGATGAATCAGATGATATTGTGGGAACTTTTTCTTATCACACTTGCATTAATCAATTATTTCAGAAGAATAAAAAAAAGATGCATAATAAAATAAATATTATTTTTACGGTATGTTATATAATTTTCTAATTAAGCTTAAAATATAAGTCAGTAGAATAACTTCTTCACTTAATTTATTAGTTAACAAATATTTAAAAATTTATAAAGTAACAATTATAATGAATAGAGCTACTTGGGAAATGCATAGAAGACTGTTCGGGTTCAACTTATTGGTAAATGAGCTTGTTCGCGAATAAAAGTTTAGCTTCGCTCTCGTAAACAAGCCAAACTTGAAACTCGACTAGTGAGCTTAGCATGTCTTGAAGCACATGAGAACGTTCTTTTGCTGATATTATTACCAGCATTCGATATTGGGTTATTCTTAGCATTACTATACCTTCCTTATTCATTGTAGGTTGGTTATTCGTTAGCACGGGTTTAGCTTACGATGTATTTGGAAACCCTTGTCAGAATGAAAATTTACAGAGAACCGACAAGAAATTCCATTAATAACTGGTCACTTTGATTCTTTGGAATAACTCGATGAATGTAGTAAATCTTTTTCAGGAGATCCAATGAAGATAGATCAAACCTCTCTCTCTCTATATATATATATATATATATATACACACACACACACATACACACTCGCTCGCGCGAGCACTTATCATAAGAATAATTTACTTTTAAAAGATTAAAATTTTAACTATACATCTTTAGTTCACGAGTTTAAATCATATTTTTAAACTTAAACCAAGTTCAAAACTTAGTTTGAATTCATCAAAAATTTATTTAAACATACTAAAAACTCAGCTAAACTTAATTCAACCAAATTCGAACTCATTCGAGTTCAATTTGACCAAGCTCAAGATCAGCTTGAGCTCAATTTTATCATTAAAAACTTTAATAAACAAAGCTTGATTTTAACAAAACTCAGCTTCATCGATTCATTTACAACACTGAATAAGTAATGTTTATCCTTATTCATAAAAAAAAAAAAAAAGAACTGTTGACTTGAGTGTAAAGTGGAAAGTTTTTATCAGCTTTGGTAAAATATTGACTTTAATTTGAGGGTATGCATAAAGCTTTTCTAGGCATTTAGATTTTTATTTCTAGTATTCACACGTAGTTTAATTTATATTATTTTAAAAATATATTAATATAAGTAGTAAATATGTTAGTTTAGTGGCTGAAATAAATTGTGATTTTAAATGTCACGAATTCGAATTGTATAGAGAATAGCTGGGCATAAATTTTTGTATTAAAATGCATTAATACAACTATAAAAAATATACATGCTAGTAAAAGGTAGCATATGTTTATTTAAAACATTTGATGTTTATAAACTTTATTATAATATTGGTAATATTTCATTTTATAGTGTAAACTTGGACCAATAGAAACTTTTTTGCTTTACACTAAAAATTGGAGTTGGTTTAATTGACAAATTCATAACTTTGGATAAAAGATTAATTAATAGCTCTATCAAATCTCCTACAAATTCAAAATAATTCATAAGTACATATATAGTTGAATTCACAACATAAGGTTAAATGTATATTTTTAAAAATGTATAAATGGTTGGTGAGTTGGATTCTTGTAACCCAACCAACAATGAGTAGAATGGGTAATGGATTGGTCCCTCCCTACGCACATGGTGTTGCATGGGGCCATGAATTGCAACTTCAACTTTATTCTTATTACCAACATATTCAAAAAAAAAAATTTAAATTACATACATAGATTTCATCCCTATTTTTCTCTTTATATGTTTAAGTCTTAAAATTAATTATACAAACGTATGCTTTAAGTATTTGATGTTAGAAATCTTAATCATTTTATGTTAGAAACTACAAGTCTACTCTATTAGACTGTCTTCTAAAAACATATATGTTTAATATTTTACAACTTAATGTAATACTCTAGTGCTACACTAAGGTAAGATAAGTCATGAGTTCGAGGGAGAATTTTTTTTATTTTGGTTTTTGTAATTTCTTTGAAGATTTGCTAATGTAAATAAAAAATGTAATACTGTAGTGCTACAAATTTTTTTGAAGAAAATATAACACTCTAACTATCACGCATATACTCCAATGATAAATGTATTTCTCCTTCACATTGTAACAGGATGGGAGAATCTAGATTCAATCTGATTACAACGTTAAAATGCAAAGGATGAATTGATATCTTTTTCAAATGTCAAACTACTATCATGAACTTCACTACAAGGTTGATTTCGTTTTATATGTGATATGGAGATTACTTTAACCTTTGGTTAACAAGATATTCAGTGTGGCAATTTCATTCCACTTCTACCGCTTCAATCTTCAAAACGTTCCAATTACATCTACCATTTCAAACATTTCAAGTTTCTTATTCATTCTAAGTATCTACCTACATCTCTCACTACATTATTTGAATAAATGGACATTTAAGCAATTCCCTTACTTTTTTTATCACACTAAACCATCAAATTGAACAAATTTGTTTCAAAAAGTCGTATTATATTACATGTCAATCATCCATGCTAAAATTTTGAGAGAACATAACATACCTACAATATGATATTATCATACCGTACAATAAGTCATTAACTAAGCACAAGTAGTTGGGTCCCACTTGAATTGATTTGGGCTACAACACGCGCGGAGATGGCCCACTTAATTCCGCAGAAGGAGTGCATTGTTGGGCCTAATGTGGGCCCTTTTAGGACGCTCTTTTTTTTATTGACTTTTTTGTAAGTAATTTTTTATTTGGCAATTAATTTTGTTACTAGAATGAGACCAACTGACCACCTAATTTGGTTATGTTTCTTTTTTTATTTGATCCCTAACTCTCTTTCATATTAACTTAGACAATTAAGTCAATTAATGTACACAGTTCACAGTAATTAACTCTTTTTTCATGAAAAAGAATCTACTGTCACAAATAAGTTATTCCTAACTATGTCCCCGTTCAATTTTATAGATCTGATATGTCACAAAAATAATATGTATTTGTTGATTATTGATGAATGTTTGACATCTGGTAGAACTTTATGACGTCAGAGGATCTGTATAACTTACACCATCTAATGTGGGTATGTGGATTTGATTGATCAATTCAAAACATAAAAAATTTAATGTGATTTTCTTCTAGCTGAAATTATTTTCAAAACGTTAGTAGAAACACAAAATAAAAAAAACTGTGCAACTTATGACCATTATTTTTGTTGTTGCGGTTACTGAATATTTATATATCTAAATTTGTTCTTCGTAAAGATTGTAAAGTTCAATGTAACCCCTCTAAAAATTTTATTAATATGTGCATTGTATTGCATTATGAGACAAAGACCCAAGTGTAAATTATTAACATCTAGAAAAGAAATGAGGATATAGAGCAAATCATAAAAGATATCTTACTGAGAAAAAGGAAAGTGTATATATATATGGATAATATTTAAAAAATGGTTTTTTTCTTTTTAGATATTTATCATATAGAAATTATGTGAGATGCTATATAGGTATTGTGTCAATTTTTTATTTGGATAATTAGTAATTAAATCAATATCAGAAAATTATGGTATAATGTCAAATACATAAATATGATATCGTGGTTGAAGCATCATAATCAATTGCAATTTGCAAGTTAAATTAATGCACTAAAAGATAAAAGAAGTTTTAATATGAATTGTTTAGTTGAATAAGAAGGAAACTTGGGATTCTATTCAATAATAAAAGTAAAAAAGGGGGACTGTTGGAATAATAATGAAAGCAAAGGTGAGAAACAGTGGCAGACATTTATAAAAAGGCTGAAAGAAGAAAAAGTGAAAGGAGAAAAAGAGAGGGAAATTTGATTAAAATTAGGGATTTGGTGACCCTAAAGATAAATCCCTAAATGTGAATAAAGGAGTCATCAATAATGGTTCAATGTGATGTTATCATCATGGAATGGCCCCCTATTTCATTGCTTTTGCTTTTTTTTCCAAAAGCGAAATCCTGTATTGGAGGGAAACAAAGACTATTGACGAAAGAATCTAAAATATATTTGATTTTTTTTTTTTTTTTTTTTTTGTATTGGGTGTTTTTGTTGCTTGTGTTACAAATTTTTTTTATTTAACATTAGAAGTCTTGTGTCACTAATGTTACATTTTCCTCTCAAGCTGGTAAAATTAATCCAGTTTCTATCTTAATGTCACGTGTCAGTTCGTTTGTTTGATTTTTCAAATGTACTATTTTTCTTATTATTCTTTTACTAACCAAAGTTGACATGTGACAATATTGAGAAGAAGGCCAAACTGATGCATTTTTTGAAAGTTAGGAGGGTTATATGAAACTTTTGAAAAATAGAGGTGGTCCGTGACTTTTACTCCCATTTCAAGGGGAGGAGGGCAACATGCACATTTGACCTATTAAGTTTATAAGCAACTTAAAACAAAATAGTTTGTGACGAACATGTTAACCTATTGGTTAAGATCAAATTTGTAATCTCTAAAATCCTCATATTCAAATTACTTTTAGAGCGAGGTAAAGTTTTTTCTTTGTATTTAAATGTAAGTGTTATTCGCAAGTAAAAACAATTAAAGTGTTTGTTGAAGTTAACTCACAACATCAATTTATGATTTCTTTTTCAACTTCAAAAGTTGTTGTACCACGAATAAGTTTAAGAGAGGATCTTATTTGGAGTTCAGTTTTAGGAAGCAATCCAAAAATTGAACTCAGATGGTGCTCATCAAATATGTAACTCAAATCAGAGACCTTCAAAGGTTATAGCTCACAAGTAACTTTATAATATAATCCAACCCAAGCAATCTATTATCCAAGCTACTTTAAAGCCTAAGTTTTGTACAACAAAATTTGAATATAGACAGTCCACAAAGTTAAAACATGCTTTGTTAGGCTATAATAAACCTGAGGTAAGCAATAAAGTATATGGGAGTAGAATGTCTAGTAAAGCCTCTTCCTTAACTAAGTTAACCAACTTATTTAGAAATTTTAAAAGAAAACCCAGCTGATAGCTTTTAATAAGCTGTTATTCATAGTTGGTGCCAAATTGTTCACAAATTTTTGCAATTGCATATTTGATATTTGGTACCTGATATATGAAAATCCATATTTTGTTCACTTGTTCAAAACATTTGAGAGTAAAACTGATGCAAATCTGTTACATTTAAACTGTGCAAATCCTGCTTAAAAGCTTCAAATGTGCCAAATTTCTACATGTTACATACCAAACGTATAATTGGAAGGAAGATCACATGTCAAAGAGAAGATAAATTAAGTATCCCAAACTCTATTTAAGATCTTTTACTAATATGTTTCAAAAAGTAAAAGGACTTGAATAATGGAAAGTCTAGTGGTGGACCAAAAATAAATCAATCCATATTGGAATTTGAAAGTAACTGGCATGTGGGCTGATTATCCTTGCTTGGACCCCTTGCCTTATTCAATATCAAATATAATGTCTCTAAAACCTAAAAATTGTAAGCAAATTTTTTATTGACTAGCATTTTAAGCAATGCCAGTTGGTACCAAACAGTTGCATTTCAGGGTGAAATAACTGGTACTTGATGATATACATTATGAAACAGACATTTCATAACATTCTCTTGAACATTTGAGAAGAAAAAAACAAATTAGATGTGGGATAGGCAAACAATCTTAATCCTTAATTAAAAGGACATAAGAAATAAAGAGAGCCATTCTCATTAGACACCTTCAATTTTGTTAACCAAATGCGGCTTATAGACCTATAAATATATATCTACAGTGTAAGTGTATGGATTGGATACCTTGTATGCTAATCAGTGGTGTCCTCTTGGCTATCTTCTATTTGCTCTGATTTTTCGTTCATCATAAACCGCAGTTTATCTCCTTCCTCTATTTCCCACTGTTTCTTTAGTTCGTATATTGCTTTCGATGCTGCAACCGCAATTGCTGGGTTTTTATCTTCAGCCAGTCTCTGTGTAAATCCATAAGTTAGGGGAGGACATTGGCTTTTAAGTTTTAATTGTGTTCTTTGATTTTGAAAATTATTAAGTACCTGCAATGCTCCCATGCCTGCATTTCCAAGCGTCCACATTGATGGTGCCGCGGCTAATGCTTTTGCCAATGCTTGTCTGTAAACAACAAGTAGCTGAATTCAAGTTTGAGTACTTTCTTGGGTAATGAAGTTAAGGCCCGGATCTCTTAAACTACAAATCAGTTTTGTTCAATTCGGTACAGTTCAGCTATGCGTGATTATAAATTTACATTGAAATAATTCCAATGCAGTTCAGTTCAATCTAGTTTTCAAAATTCAGAAAAAGCATGGCCTCAGACTACAAATCAATTCAGTTCAGTTTAGTTCAGTTCAATTCAGCCCACTCGAGTTCAGTTCAGCCCAGCAATGCGTAGTTGAAATTTACATTGAAATCTATTCAGTTTAGTTTAGTGCGCTTCAATTCAATTCAGTTTAGTTCAGTTCAATTCAGCTTTCAAAAGTTGGAAAGAGCAGGGCCTCAGACTATAAATCAATTCAGTTCAGTTTAATCCAATTCAATTTAACCCACTTCAGTTCAGTTCAGTTCAGATCAGCCCACTTCAGTTCAGTTCAATTCAGCTATGCGTAGTTATAAGTTTACATTGAAATCAGTTTAGTTCAATACCCTTCAGTTCAATTCAGTTTAGTCCACTTCAATTCAGCTTTAAAAAACAGGGCCTAAGAGCTAAGCTGCAAAAACAGCCTATGAACATGCAGACATTACTGAAACTTTTCATTCTTGAAGAAAAATAAAATTGCTTTATAGACCAACTTAGATGGAAAAATGATATGGATTAAATCATTAAAAAGAAGTTAAATTCTATGTATTTACCTGGTATTAACGTCAGGGGAACTTGAACACTCTGCCAACAAAGATACACTGCTTTTACCATCCATTGCGTCAAGATCTATGAGAGTTGCGATCAACAACTCGAGCTGCTCCATCAAAGAAAAGGACACCAAATAAGCTAACAACACACAAATCCTGGCTATTGTTTAGGATCAAAGGGTGTAAAGTCAAACCTCTTCAGGGTCAGTATAGTCTATTCCATCAGCCTCTGAGAGCGCCGATGCCATACTCCAATAAACTTCCTGCATATTATCCATTTCACAAATTTTAGGAGATGAGTTTTGAGAATACAAGAAGAACCTGCAAGTTTGGCCTGGAAGATAAGGACCTGAATTGTGGAAATGCGATCAGTAGAAAGTTCTCCAGGGAAGAAATCTGAAGTCTTCCCGTTTTTCTCAAGCATGATGCTTCCCAGAATGTCATTGGTTGACGGGGAACCTTTGTCCCTTCTCAGAGGACTGGTTGCAAAACATGCATCAGAAATCGAGGAAGAATTGAAAACAGGTATGAGAAGATATGTTATTGAAACAGAAGGAACTTACAATTTGTACATCTTGCTCACCATTAAATCATGAATATCCTTCACAAACTGTGCAGCAAGAAGTTCAGAAAATTAGAATATTTGGAAATTTCCAAAAAACATGGAGATAAAAATGGAATGAAAGGAATTAAATATGAAAAGTTCTAAAGATTACACTTCCAATATTACAATCAATTCAGTGCAACAATAGTATTCTTTCAAAGAACCATTTAGTCTGGAAGCTTAAGTTGATAGGTAAGGCTCTAAGAATAGTAGTGTGTATTTATCTATAGTCTTGAAGCATGTAAAAACATTAGACATCTCTATTATGTACTAAAGATTCATAAATAAATCAGAGATACACAGATTTGAACTCTAGACCTCTAGGCTTAGGGCTCTATTTATAATTCTGTTTATCTTCCTTAATAAAATTCCAACGGACTCACCTCCAAAGCCATTAAAGCATCTTCCATTGCTCTTTGTTTAGCTTGGACGTCAGCACGGCGTAAATCATCCTGCCAAATTCCAGAAAAAGTTCCATTGAGATATCATATCATTTTGGATCTGTGCATAAGACATTAAGGAAGAGCATGAGATAGTAGATTGTAATCCTGCTTCATTCGAATCTGAAATTTTACACAATATTTTCAAATCCTTCCAGGCTGTTCCTCTGCAAACAAATAACACATCTCATGCCCTTTTAGACAAACTACATATGTCTTACTTTTAAAGTTGCTCGTTCTGATTTTGTTTCTCATTACTTATTTTTCCTCGTGATTTTTCGCTCCTTACCCCGTTCACTTCTGACTAATTTGCCAATTTTGACATGAAACCAAACATCCTTAACAAAATGAAATTAGGTGCAAGTTTCTCGACAAGGTGAAATTTTGATGTCTAGGCTCAAGTTTTTCTCAGTTATTAAAAGAAACTTCACAAATGTGCTTGCTCGACTTAAAGTAGAAAAAAGAAAAGTCAAAATCAAATCATATTCATATCTAGCTAGATTATGGAAGAAAAACTAGAAGAGTTCAACGCCAACCTATATATAATCTTTCAAGGCCAAACTTGAACAAAAAAAGAAGCAGCAAGACGGTAACCAGTGTTTAACTTGTATATGTTATAAGGAGATAAACCAATCTATGTCAAACACATTAATGATTCATTATCAGACAATTAGTAGAAGATACCCACAGAGTAAAATAAAAGCGCAAAAAGCAAGCCATAAGGTGCAGATGCTGAGACTGAATTGTTTATTAATTCAATTTTTGTTCATGTAAGCGCCTTAATATATTAAATTCACTTATTGATGCAGTTCTGAAAGACTAGAGTAACAAACTAGTATAGAAGTACTTACAACTAAGGCTCCATCACTCCAATGCTTATCTGCTGCTCTTTTTAGTTTCGACTCTGCTCTGTCCTTTATTCGCTGCAAGGATAAAAGAAGAATCAGTGAAAAATGTCGAAGAATGAAAACACCTTCAATCTCAGACACAATTTCTAGAAGCACTTACAGTTGCTATGTAATGAAGACGTTCAGCCTTTTTCTTCACCTTGCGGTCAATTTTCTCTGTATCCTCTCGTGCTCGAGCTACGGAGAACAAACAATGACAAGAATAATATACAAATTAAAAAATCATCACTTGCACCTTTGAGCACCATATACATATGGTTGATTTACATTCTTGTCCTCATTCATATGGTCAAACCACTTCTATTTTGCAAACATCTAATGACTGATACATGATTGCCGCTTCACATTAAGTCAATCGTCTCCAACCCCAAAAATGAACACCTTCACTATTTTATCTTACGAAGGGCAAAAAAACTTGCGCTAAGAACACATAATTTCTCTTCATTTGAAATTTACTTTGTCTTCTAGGTTCCTAGATAAATGGTATCTCAAGAGCACAAAGATGAGAATTCTCCATTCTGAGAAAAGATAAAACAGTTTACCATCAAGTTTAAGAAACCCTGACCCAAGACTAGCAATATCGCGGCGTGCACGAGCATCAAGCCTCATTATTTCACTGAAATAGCATGGACAATAATTAAAAAAACTCCATGAAGTTTCAAATTATAGGTACAAAAAGTGAAGTCTTCATGCTTACATACCCTATCACCTTGATCATCATGCTATTAATTATTAAATGTCAACAGGTTGAAACTCCTCGACTTTGTTGACGCAGAACATTGCGTAAATAAAACATGTGCAATTTCTATTTAAGTGTTAATCATAAACATATATCTAACCATTTCATTGGATTGAAGCCATGCTACCAATAATTTGTTATGTCACAAATTTAGTCACGTCAGCAAAATCGAAATGATTTTTAGTATATCTGAGTCATAGTACTTATGCTACTTTAACATGCTAAATAGTTTAACTAAATAGCCGCACAGCTAGAAGGTTATCGTGTTAAAAAGGAGGAACAGAATAGAACCATTTTGTACTTGTTGTTGTTCCAAAATTCAAGTGGTTGAAGGTCATGAAGTTTCTCAAATGTGCAAACGCTTCTAGTTCTAATTGAATTTTTTTAAGCCACTTTAGTGATACTTCAAAAGATTCAAGTACAAAATTAAAGAAAGATATGAGTTGTGGATATCTCAGACTCTAGACACAATTTCCAAATTTCTTACGTATATGCATTAGTAAACATCGCATATGAATGAACTGATATGGAAACCTACATCAGTTGTGATAAGCAAAAAGGGGGTGAGCACATTACCGTGAAAGTAAGATGATGTCATTACGAGCTCTCTCATTTACATATTTTGCATCATTATGCACAAATTTACAAGCCTCCGCTAGGCCTTGGTTTGGGTGAATGATTGTTCCAGGAACAACTGAATGTCCAGCTTCTTCTCCCATAACTTGTGATCTATATCAAATTCAAATTTCAACCATGGTTTCATTTTTCGTCTTCCGAAAAAAATCAACAGAAACAACAAAGAAGATGAATAAGCAGCAATACAGCATAACACTGAACAAGACTGATAATCTGAGTGATTAGGAATATATGAACTTTAATACTTAAACTAACAGAAACAGACTAACAAAGTAGTCAAATGAACATTTTATAGCTTGAGAACATTGTCAAACATAAAAGTGGAAATTATGCTGAAACTTGAGAGGTCCAGATCAGATTTTCATGATAAAAAGGAACTGCTGTTTTTTTAAGATATATTTCAATTAATAGTAGTCAAAAGCGCGCCTCAGGCGCGCTTAGGCTCCAAGGCGCAGGTCAGCGCCTCAAAAAGAGGCGAGGCGCGCCATCATGAGGAGCGCAGCCAAGGCGCGCGCCTTGGTCAGGGCGCAACCACTTGGTGAGCCTTTACTAATAAGGCGCCCTGTTTTGTCAAATAAGCACCTTTTCACCATAAATTTTGCCACGTCAGCATATAAAATACAAAATACATTAAAATATAGCCCACGTCAGCATATTAGAATAAAAAATTACTTAAAACAGCCCATTAGTAACCCAACATGATTATGAAGATAGAAATAGATTCTGAGAAAAGAGAAGAACGGTGAATAAGAGGTATAGAGAGATTGAAGAAGAGATATAAGTAGAAGAGATAGGTGTTAGAGAAAAATCAAAGTAAAACTTTAGATGGTGACTGAAAACTCAAGATTCAAGATGATCTTGAGAATTGCACCAAAGAAAATCCCAGGATTTCAGCTCCAAATCTCAAACCTCTGTGTCACCCATTTATTCAATTTCAATTACCCTAATCTCAACAAATTGCATAAGTATATATAGGAGTCTTAACTATACAATCCAATAGATATAATTACAAATTCTATTTGCTATAAATGTCAAATTTAAATCTCTTTCCTTTAAAATATTAATGACATAAATTTTTGCCTAGTTTTTGTTAATTCCTTTTTATTTGCTATAAATGTGGTTTAATTTTATTCTCTTTCCATTCATATATTTTATAATAATAAATGAAAATAATTTGTTTTCCTTAACTATTCCCTTTCCTTTTCTTTTAATATTATTTACTATAAATTGATTCTTTTTACTATCTAATTTTTTTTTATTGTAATGGAAAATTTTCTATTCCTTATCCGTTTCATTTCTTTTAATATTATTTTGATGTAAATGTTATTAAATTTGATTATCTTTCATTTCAAATTCTTTTATAATAAAATTTAATTTATTTCATTCCTTGCTATAATTATTAGTCTTTAATTTTAGATTTTTAATGACTTTTTCATGTTGTGAACTATTTAATTTGTGATATTTTATTAATTTTAGTTTTAAGCAGTTATATTAGATTAATCTTCTATACATATAATTTTTTGTTAAACTTATTATCAGTGTGCCTTTTTGTTCAAGGCACGCGCCTTTTTTGCGCCTTGCGCCTAGGCTCCAGGCTCACCCTTGCGCCTAGGCTCTAGGCTCACCCTTGCGCCTTGTGCCCTTGACTACTATGCCATTAATTACATTTAAAGAAACTGTCAAGGAATCTTTTAAACACAAAAGCAATAGCTGCAAGGTGAGGTCTCACAAATAGATTATAGAATTGCAACATTTTGTGACGTAAATACGGTAATTCAAGTTTTTCATTGAACAGATACCATCCTTTCAACCATAGAACTAGAAATGACTTCTCTTTCCCCAAAAACATAACATAAGAACACATCAATTAATCAAGAGAGTGTTACTTCTCTTCTTGAACCAAAAGTCTAAGACAACAACATTTAAAATCTCAGAAAAAGGACGAATTATACAAAAGCATGAATTTTGACATGGCTGTAGATTGATGATGATTTGGCAGAATGGAATAGAAAATGAATGCAAAAACATCAAATATAACACATGACTCTGACATTAGAGGTAATAGCTCTTTCTAGTTATCATAGGATTCACAAAATAGATATTCCTCTTTGAAATAAAGGAACATCTATTCTATGATTCTTATGGTAACTAGGAAGAGCTATTCCCTTTAACGTAGGAGTCGTGTGTCATATTTGATGTTTTTGCATTAATTTTCTATTCTATTCCATTCCACCAACCAAACGAGCCCTTATTACTGAGATAAGGTTACCTGGATGCATCAGAACGATCACCATGAGGTCTAGCACATTCTTGTTCAGTCTCAGGAGTTCTTGTTGAGTGGCATAAAGTGGAAAATCTTCGAGAGACCTTAGAACTAAGTGGTTGGCCATGCACTCCCCACAAGTTTGCAGCAGAACCTGATTTTTTCAGTTGCCAAAACTCAATTCCTTGATTAAACGAATTTAGCCTGCTTCGCTGCAGTGTCTTGGCAGAAGAAAATATATGTCCATGGGATCTAGAGGTGCTTGTCTTGTGTGTTACAAAAGTGCTGCTTGGTACATTTGTTGTTTTAAGTGCCATGGGAAATATTAATACTAGATTGATGTGATGCCAGCCAGCATTTCTCTTGCAAGAGATCAAAGTTTATCTAGAAAATAGAACATTTTTAGGGATCAGATACTGTTTTCCATGTGACTGAAACACTTGAGTTTGAGAAAAAAGTTTTAGATTCCACCCAGTGGTGATATAATTAGGATATAATTATTAAAGCTCTACTATTGCAAATTGTCTAATATGTAGACATTATAGAGTAATGAAAGATATGCAATGACTACTGTTGTATTGTTTTCTAGTAAATGCAACTCTTGAGATA
Organism: Euphorbia schlechtendalii; assembly: GCA_949673415.1. Classification (NCBI taxonomy): domain Eukaryota; kingdom Viridiplantae; phylum Streptophyta; class Magnoliopsida; order Malpighiales; family Euphorbiaceae; genus Euphorbia; species Euphorbia schlechtendalii. The sequence goes on along the minus strand of CATIWQ010070193.1, from coordinate 2,400 downwards.
ATTTCTATACTTGTGAGAATCACTAATTTATGTGAAAATATAATCATATGCACTGTGACATCTTCTATATAGGCAACTACAAATTTTAAAGGCGAGCTGAGAAACTAAATGTTCTGAAAAATGATTAAATTAAAGCCAGCTTCTTCCATATGTCTGATATATTATGACCTCAAGCTAAGAACTAAATTGGAGTAAACTGTTTCAAGGCAAATGAAAAGTAAGCAACAAATTCCACAACTAGTTTTGTGTAGGTTTGTGATGAACGGATACGATATATGAATATGTCCACCAGCGATTAAGCTTTCACAAACAATTAAATCAAGTTAGGGTTGATAACGCAGACAAAACCCAATCAACACAGCCAATTAACTGAACTGAAACCATAATTTCCAGCAAATACTGAAACACTCAACCTAATTTAGATCATACCTCTATCAATACACACTTCAAAATTCTTAGAACAGAACCGACAATAAAGTTAGCATAAGAATCAGAATAGAATAAAGCAAGATGGGATTGGTAAAGGAGAATTTGAAAGAAAGGAGACTGACCTGGAGAGAAGGAGAAGGAGAGGTGAAGGAATGAAAGTAAGTATATATAAGGGAAAAAAATGGCCCCAGAAAAATGAAGAAGAAATAGTAGCCACAAGTAAAGGGAGTGGCGCTGTTATGGCCAACACTAGCAGACAAGTTTTGGTCATTCATGACATGATAAAATGCATAGCAGAATAGATATGGGAATTCATCGGTTTTTTTCGTTTTCTTTGTTTCTTTCCCTCCACTGTAATAATAATGTCTAGGAAAAAATTACAATACAAAAATCAAACATGAAGATTTTCTTAAAAATAATTTTCTTAAATTCTAAGTAAATTCCATCAAATTTTATGAACTTAATTTCTAAGTTTAATTTATTGTGCTTGGAATGAGCGAGAAATTTGATTTGTAATTCTTAGAATTTGAGTTTCATAGCATTCATCATAATCAATCCACGTTTTATGAATTGAAGTCAATTTTATGTTCTTTATGAGATATACCTAGCATAAGGGCATCTCCGATCTCTTACCATCAATTTTCACTTTAAACTCTATAATTTGAAATTGTTACAATCTTTAACACTTCACTACAAATTTTCACTTCAAAACAAAATATTATTATATAATTCCTTTTTATCTAACTCCAAATAATAAACAACCAATCAAATTAAATGAAAATAAAACAAAAAAAATAAAAAGTAAATAAAATATTATAAAAAAATTTGAAATTGCTACGTACCACTTCAAATATGAAGTGATATTGTAGCAACTTCAAAATTTGAAATTAGATTTGAAGCATGGTTAGAACTCCATTTTGAAGCGGGGTTGAAGATGCCTAAATTCATTGGAAAATGATTTCAAAGTAAAATTCATTTCCAAATGCATTCCAATTCTTGAATTCATTTGTTCCAATCAAGCTCTAAATAAAAATAAGAACTTCCACTCCACTCGAATGTGACTTAAACTTGATTTTCTAAAGAACGTAAATTATCTTTTTATACACTAAACAATAACATTTTTTCATTGAAGAAAATGACTCTATTATATCATATTAGAAGCACTATAACTCTAATCAAAGGTGGACAAACATGAATATATATTCTCCTGCATGTCGAAGAATAAGTTGCTTTAACTAGAAAGTATACAACATGATTCGCAGACTTATAAACAAAATAGATTTTAATACTCGTGAAAGATGATAAAATGTCATTAAACTATAAAAAAGCACTAAAACTAAAAAATTGGTATATGGTAAATTTCTTCTTTAAGAATTAAAGTTGTATAACAATTCCATATAACTGGAAAATAGTCAGGGTTAAAGGCACATTGTGCTCTAACGGAATAACCGGTTTGTAAAAAATTTATTAAAAATTATTGTTTTGAATTAAGCTGATATAGTAAACTATAAAATATAATCTAATACTAAAACTCACAACAAAACTTGTTTTCGATAATACCAAAATCCTAGAAGTCTTCATTTCTCTCTTCACTTCTTTCTTTCTTTTTTAAGGAGAAAGAAATGCTATTTTGAATGTACTTCTCCCCTATCCGTACTTTTCTATTTTAACTTTTGTGATCTTATTTTTGGTTAAATTTAAAAAAATATACCTTGTGGTATTATCATTTTCAAAAGGATGTTTATGTTATTTCGGGTCTTAGAAAGGGGTTTGTAGTTTCGTTCTGTTAGCAAATAAAGAATTTTTTTCCAACACCATTAAAGTCGAAGGAGTGGCAAAGGGTAATTTTATAAAAATATTTATCTTTTTATAACCCTAAATCCATCTTCAACTCCTTCAACATAGCCATATATAACTATATGTGTGTGTGTGTGTGTGTGTGTGTGTGTATATATATATATATATATATAT
>CATIWQ010070192.1:0-14771 GCA_949673415.1 Euphorbia schlechtendalii | reverse complement strand
TCCCATTTCCGTTTCCGTGTCAGAAACCTGAAATCACATTATATTTGGCGTTTCCGGTAAGCGTTTCCGCAAAACGGAAACGTTTCCGTTCCCGTTTCCGTGCTACCTTGATTAATTGTTTCAAATAAAAAAAACTTAATGTTTATTATTAAAAAATAATTGTGAAAAAATAGTTCCAAATATATTTGTAGTATGTCACAAAATTGAGTTTAAATGTTAAATTTTAGTAAAAAATATGAAAATTTTCAACCATGTAATTTTTTTTACTTTGAACTTATAAAATAAATATATATTTTTAACATAATAATTATTATTTCGGACCGGAAGGGCCGAACTTGTGTTTTATTATTAAAACCATATATTTTACTCGGGCCGCTTCGGGTTCGGGTCAGGTCGGGCTTAGTCCCCAATCACCTTGTCCAAGACCATCCCAAGAAGAACGGGCATGGACGGATCCCGCGGATCAACGGGCTCGTGCCTAAGTTGGGATTAAAACAAAGCAAAATTAGGAAAAAAGAGAGTAAAAAGTTATCATAAATTCAATTAATTAGGACACAATAACATAAATTTACGAGATAATTAGTGAAACAACTTATTATTAATGGTAAATATGTAATTCTACTTAATCCTTACTTCTGTGACCAATAATTTCACGATTACTTAAATTGTATTGTTTATCTTCCATGAATCGGGTCGACCAAAATATCTCAATCACGTAATTTTGGGTAATAATGAAGTAAGTATAACTCAATTACATAGTTTCTTGACATTTCATTATTATACACATCATGTTATTGAATGATAATAAAGAAACGACAAAAAAACTAGTTAAGAACAGAAGGAAAAATGAAAAAGAGCAAAATATAAGAAAATTATAATAGCAATAAAATTCTATACAGTATAATCCGACCCCTAAACAATAGTATAATATAAACATCCAATTAGTATAACATCAATCATAAAGGATAGGCTTAATACATGTTTAACTACCTGAACTTGTTTCAAAAAACCTGCTGCCCCCCTGAACTTTCAAAATGACCCCGTAGCTCCCTCAACTTTAAAAAAGTGCACCACTTTGCTCCCTCAGTGCCACGTGTCAACTTCTGATTACAGGGAAAAAAATCAGAAAAATTGCATCTTTGAATAGTCAAACCAACCAGAAGATGACACGTGGCATAGAGGGAGCAAAGTGGTGCATTTTTTGAAAGTTGAGGGAGCTACGGGGTCATTTTTTTAAAGTTGAGGGAGCTACGGGGTCATTTTGAAAGTTTAGGGGGCAGCATGTTTTTTAGGACAAGTTGAGGTAGCTAAACATGTATTAAGCCTAAAGGATAATAATATTGTAAAGTAGTTAAACATCAACTAGTATAAAATAAACAGTACTACTAGTTAGGAAAAAGCTAAATAAGAGTATAAAATAGAAGAAACTAACACATATTTATACTTATTGAGTGGAATTTTAAATCCGGAAGTGGTGGCGTAATCCCAGAAGGTTGACCATTGTTCCTTCTGTGTCTTGCGCAATAATATGTGACCAGTGTAGTTAAGAAGGCCAACATCAAAAGAGATATAATGATGATCCCTTTGATTGTTGCTGTCTGTGGTTCAAATGAAGAATCAGGGGATGGGGCTGTGTTAATCTGGAGTTTGTGTAAGCGTGTAAAAATGATGCACAGTGTGTTGTTATTTATACTATTGATTTGGCTCATTTTTTTACTCTTTGATCATTGTTAATTTGACTCACCACAGTTGATGACAAATTTGAAATAGTATCTGTTAACATGGTCAAATAATAGCAGGAGCGTGCTGTCACGTGAAACCCCCAGGCGGACAACAGTCGCCTGGAACAGGGAAAGATATTACGATAAGGCTAGGAATGTTCCTGCCGATCCAGGCGGATATCATTCGCCCCGAGAGTAAAGCCTCGGTAATCATCCATGTGGATTATATCTGCCTCAAAATCTGGAAGAAACCAGATCTTCCCCAATTTTAGAGAGGTGTCCAGGCGGCCACGAAGCCGAGCCGGCTTGTCCGCCTGGACTGACCTCGATGCCTCGGGAGCAAAGAGTTCAATTAAGAGTCTAAGTCTACAAAGAGACCTCCATAATTGAAAATCCCGATTCAGATAAACTTTATCCTATTTACAAGATAAAGATTCATTCAAATTAGAACTCTGGTTGATTCACACTTAGGATTAGACTAGGGGACGTTCAAAGAATATAAAAGGATCATTTGGGTCACTACGCAGAGGTAAGTATTCTAATTCACTAAAAAAATACTCATTGCCTCCTCTCTTAAATATGATCTAACTTAGGTATCGGAGAGGCTACGCCGGTCACACGGCTAGTCCCCCATAGCGACGGTTGTTGTTTTGCAAGAACCTTCAGACCACATTTAAGAGGAGCGTTGGAGTTAACTTCAATCAGCAAGTTGGCGCGTGGAACCACGTTCTAGGCTAATTTAACATTGGTGCGGTGAGCGTGGATTAGTTTTACTTGCTCGGGTGAGAATCTTAGTTCACACGAATATTCTAATAATCAGAAATTTTCAGTTCTCAGTCAATCTCAAATGACTCACAACGGAAGAAGCGATCATCCCCCAACCACAGGGATAACTGTCATAGGAGTGCCACCGTCTAAGACTGGCAAACGCTCCCAAGGTGATGGACACGTCGAAGGAGATAACCCACTCCTCCAGTTGTAACAAAAATACAAAATCACCCCAGAAGAGATTGAGGCATACCGGAAATAAGTCTTGGAGACGTATATTTCCTCTGGCGTGATGTATGGCGATTTGAGCAAAGCTGGTTTGGTCATATCCAGGTGGGATACAATTCCGCCTCGTAATTTGATTGATGATTTTAACAATGCGTCACAATGACATATGCCGCCCCAATTCTACAACATCACCCAGCCGGCTTTCACGCCCGTCATCCCTCACACTAATCTCCAAATAACTTCCGCCACATTCTCACCAGCTTCGGATTCCATAACAGTGCAACCCATGGGACAGAACTCGGTCGGACAGACAACCCAATTGTCATTGCTTCAGGGACTGATATCTGCGATGAAGGATGGTCAAATTCGGCCTGGAGACATAGGGCTAAAGTTGGCCGCCATCCAAAGGTTAGGAACAGGCAAGCAACTTGAACCAATCCCGAAAGCTAGAAATTTAAAGCGGGCTGTTGAGCCAGAAAGTGAAGAGGAGGATGACCCAGAATTTGAAAAGAAAGCCAAGAATGTTTTTGCAAAGTTAGCTGTCCCTTATCAGGAGGCAACATCGAGAACCCACTTTTCTCCATTCAAGAGAAGCATCCTTGATCAGACCTTGCCTAGGCACGTCTACATACCTACTTTTGATAAATATACGGGAAAAAACGATCCAAATTATCACGCTGCTGGCCTTAAGAATCGAATGGAAATGGAGGGAGCCACTAAGGCATATATCTACGGATACTTTTCAGCCACATTGGGTGAACCTGCCCCCCAAATTCTTTGCCCCCAAATTCCATAGGGAGCTGAGACAAACTCAGTGACGCATTCTACAAACACTTTTTATGCTCCACCCCGGTCGGATTGGTAACAAGGAGCCTACATGAAATTGTGCAAGGCCTAGAAGAAAGCCTCCATGATTATTACAACCGCTTCAATGGAGCCTTCCTGGAAGTATGAGACTTGGACTTTAGCACAGCCAAAGAGGCAATGTTGAAAGGCACGCGGAGTAGAGATCTTCGGAATGCAATCCTTACCAGGCATCCCAAAAGCCTCCAACAAATGCTTGGCATGACCAAAGATTTAATCCTAGCAGATGAAATAAATTTCAATCGAAGGAAAGAAGGTTGGGGCAGAGAAACAAAGAGAGAAGACAGACCTAGGTTTGATGACAGAAGGCAGAGAGGTCGAGGCGGATATCATGATCGAGAAGAAGACCGCTCTAGGCTGAATGCATCTTTGAGCCAGATATTGGTGGTAATCAAGAAAACTCCGGAAAGGAAAAACATTTGTTTCCCTAAAATCCCTGAAGGAATCTCCTTGAGGCGGGATTTGAACAAATACTGTGATTACCACAGAGCTAAAGGCCATCACACAGATGATTGCAGATCGCTAGTCGACATAGTGCATGAGTTAATCAAAGCTGGGAAATTTAGCCAGTTCGTGAAAGGAATAACTAAGAAACATGAAAGGAGGGAGGGAAGTGAAGATGAAAGAGAAGATGACTCGATTAAAAAGACTAGTGGAACAAAAGGCATAATAATGGTGATTGCAGGTAGATCAGAATTCGAGTCGCCCCAAAAGAAAGTTAGAGGTTCGTCTAGCAAAAAGAACAATGTGGAGATCTAGGCGAAAATCCTGAATCCATTCAAGAAAAATTCAATAGTCGAGAAACAACATGCTGACCCTATAGTTGTCGAGGTGATAATGGAAAATTTCACTGTTAGAAGAATCCTTTTAGACACAGGCAGTTCGGTGAATATAGTCACCAAAAGCGTTGTTGAGAAATTGGGAGTACATCAATCTCGGATTCGATGCTCGCCGCTCATTGGGATTAACGGCCAACCCATACAATCCTTAAGCGAGGTTACATTGGAGGTTGAAATGTGAAGCCTCAAACATAAGTTCCGTGGGAAAGTGGAGTTTACCATCGCTGATATCTCAGTGGGATTCAATGTCATATTAGGCAGGCCTTTTCAAACTGAAACTCGCATGCTCATCTCCCCAATGGACTTGGTATTTCTCATACCAACTACAAAAGGGATTGCGGTAATTATAGGCAACCCCCAAGTAGCTCAAGAGGCATACCTAGCCTCATTGCATAGAGAATCACTCTTGGTGGAAGAGGAGGTTGAGACGGACTGGCCGGAGAAAATCAAGGCGGTTGAGGAGTTAGAAGAACTCAAAGTTAGCTCAGAGCGCTCGTTAAAATTGGGAAGAGCATTTGCAATGATGCAAAGGCAGAAATAATTTGCGCCCTTACTAATCAACAACATGTTTTCTCATGGTCATCTGAAGACCTCGTGGGTGTCAAGCCTAAGGTCATGCAATACAAGCTAAACTTAAATCCAAGCACCAAGCCGGCCATTCAAAAGAAAAGGAAGCATGCGCCTGAGAGACAGAGAGTCATTGAAGAAGAGTTAAACAAGCTCTTAAAAGCTGGACACATTAGAGAAGTCCAATATCCAAGCTGGTTATCCAATGTTGTATTGGTGAAAAAACCGAGTGGAGCCTATAGAATGTGTGTAGACTTCACTGATGTGAACAAAGCGACTCCGAAAGATGCTTACCCGCTCCCAAGCATGGATCAATTGGTGGACGCAATGGCAGGCTATGCAGTCTACTCATTGTTAGACGCTAAATGTGGGTATATCCAAATACCCATGTACCCCGTTGATGAAGAAAAAACATCCTTTATAACCCACCAAGGCAATTACTGTTACACGGTCATGCCCTTTGGCTTGAAGAACGTTGGTGCAACTTATCAAAGGTTGATAAATGAGATGTTCTGAGACGAGATAGGAAAATCAGTAAAAGTATATGTGGACGATATAATAATCAAAAGTAGAAGCGAGGCGGAACATGCAGAAGACATTCGAAAGGTTTTTAAAGTATTGTAATAACACCGCCTGAAGTTCAATCCAAAAAAGTGCACCTTTGGTGTGAAAGGTGGCAAGTTCTTGGGGTTCATGATTTCCCAATGAGGAATCAAGGCAAAACTAGAGAAGATCAAGGCAATTCTAAAGATGGAGTTGCCTCGAACCCTAAATGAAGTCCAACGATTAAACGGCAGAATCAACGCTTTAGGAAGATTTATATCTTTCTCAGCCAAGAGATGCATGCCTTTCTACAAGGCCATGAAAAAAGATAAAGACTTCAAATGGGATCAACCTTGTCAAGAGGCATTCGAAGAGCTAAAGAAATTCTTGGGAAAACCACCACTCCTCAGCACACCCAAGCTGGATGACATGCTTTACATGTACCTGGCCTCCAACGACGAGACGATAAGAATAGTACTAGTTCGAGAGGAAGGGCAAGACCAATTCCCAATATACTAAACTAGCAAAGTGCTGAGAAACGCTGAGCTCGGATACCCTCGGATTGAAAAGCTCGCCTTGCCTTGATCTCAGCCTCCACCCGGTTAAAACCAGGCCCACACAATTGTAATAAGGGCCAACTTCCCGTTGAAAAAAGTCTTCCAATAACCTGAGACATCAAGGAGACTGGCTGAGTGGGATATCGATTGGGGGAACATGACATAAGATTTGAAAGCAGAAGCGCCATGAAAGGGCAAGTTCTGTCAGACTTTGTAGTAGAATTCGCAGGGCTCGAGCCCGCCAAAGAAATCAAAACTAAAGAATGGGAAATTCTCGTGGATGAAGCATCCTCTCATGAAGGAGCAGGAGTTGGCGTATACATTCGAGGCCCCGGAAAAATTAGATTCTCCTACTCAACCAAACTGGTGTTCCCCGCGACCAACAACGCGACAGAGTACGAGGCAGTTATCAAAGGGCTAGAGCTAGCCTGAGTGATAGCCCCAGATTGATTGCTGCTCAAAAGTGACTCGAGGCTGATCGCAAACCAGATTAATCGAAAATTCTAGATAAAAGACACAGAAATGGCAAAGTATCTCTCAAAGGTAAGAAATCTTATAGAGATACTAGAGTCAAAAGGAGTAGCCTGGAAGATTGAACATATCCCCAGGAAAGAAAATAAGCGGGCAAATGAATTAGCCAAGGCGGCTTCGAGCAAAGAAGAGTGGAAAAACCTCACATGCCCATATGAGGTAATTAACCACACAAACAATGAAACAGAGGTAAGCTTATTACTAGAGCAACGAGATCTCGGATGGATGAAGTCCATCTACGATTACCTTGCCATGAATAGACTGTTTGACAATAAAATCGAGGCTACCAAAACTGTATGGAAAGCCATGCGATTTTCCTTGCTAAATGGGGAGCTATATAGAAAATAATACTCCGACGCTTGGAAAAAGTGCATAACGACTCAAGAAGGAGCCAAAATTCTACAAGAACTCCATGAAGGAGACTGTGGCTCCCACCAGGCGGCAGTGACATTAGTTAGAAGGGTAAGTCTCACTGATTTTTATTAGGAATCTATGAACCTGTACGTGAAGGCATACGTCAAGTCCTACCACCAATGTCAAATTCACGTGCAAAGGTCTCATGACCCTCACGCGGTACAGTGCCCCCTTCTGACCGCTTGGCCATTCCCAATGTGGGGAATTAACATTGCAAGACCTCTTCTTGAAGCAAGCAGACAAAGAAAAAGGGTCCTAGTGGCCATTGACTATTTTACAAAATGGGTCGAGGCGGTCGCCCTTAGCAGTATCACACTAGAACGGGAGCTAGATTTTGTCAAAAAGAACATCATAATGCGATTCGGAGTACCACACCGAATCATCTTAGACAATGGTATGCAATTCACATCCATCAAGTTCCAAGACTTCTACAAGGAGTTGAAGATTGAAACCCACTTTAGCTTAGTGGCTCACCCACAAACTAACGGCCAGATAGAAATTAGGAATAAAACGCTTGGTCAAGGAATAAAGAAAAGGGTGATGGAAAGAAAAGGAGTCTGGCTGGACGAGTTGGTTAATGTTTTATGGGCATACCGAACGACCCCATGCACATCTACCGGAGAAACACCTTTTTCAATGGTCTACGGGGTCGAGGCGGTTCTATCCATTGAAATCAGTTCACCGTCTGACCGAGTGGCCTACTACAAGGAGAAAGAGAACGAAATCAATATGAAATACCATCTTCATGATCTGCAAGAGAAACGTGAGAGGGCGTGCATCCTCATGGCCACCTACAAAGCTAGAATCGCCAAGTACCATGACAGAAAAGTCAGAGAAATCCGCCTCCAAGAAGGTGACATGGTCCTTAAGGACGTAATTGCCTCGTAGGTGTGGGAAGGCAAAGGCAAGCTGGGAGTGAATTGGGAAGGCCCTTATAATTTAAGTTTCACAAGTCATCGGACCAGCAACTTACAAATTACAAACAATAGAAGGAAAGGAAGTTCCAAGAACTTGGAACATAGCAAAGCTTAGGCCATATCACATGGCATGCGACTCTTAGAGGGATTTAGGCGGCCGTACTCTTTTCCTTTTAAGGACATTTTCCCAATGGGTTTTTTCCTAAAAGTTTTAACCAGGCGGCCACCTTTAGAAGAGATAGATAACCGGATGCGTAGAATTCCTGGATATACTTTTCAATTTATTCAATAAAAAGTGATTAATTTTAAAAAGGCTCACATTTAAGTACTGATCATACTTTGAGATTGCACAAACATCAAAATATAAGAGCTTAAAATATTGAGGCGACTACAAAGCATAAGACCTAAATGTCATTGTGGTAAACATAAGACCACGGAGGCAGCTCAAATGCATAAGACCTAAATATCATTAAGTGGTAAAAGTCCACTAAGGGGGCTCAAATGCATAAGGCCTAAATATCATAAATGCATAAGGCCTAAATATCATTAAGTGGTAAAAGGCCAATAAGGCGGCTCAATTGTATAAGGCCTAAATATCATTAAGTGGTAAAATGCCACTAAGGCGGCTCAAATGCATGAGACCTAAATATCATTAAGTGGTAAAAGGCCACTAAGGCGGCTCAAATGCATAAGACCTAAATATCATTATGGTAAGCGAAAGACCACTAAGGCAGCTCAAACACATGAGACTTAGCAAACTACAAGATGGCACAAGTCAAACCATCAAGGCGGCCAATACGCATAAGATATAAAATGGCATACACAGGTTATCAGCAAAACACAAAGCCTAGAAAAAATATCATATTTTCAAATGGTAAAAAGCATTCAGATAATGACCATGCTCAGAAGGCTAAACAAATGCTCAAGGTGGAAAATACCATTAAAGGGGCCAAAATACGGCCAGAATATTCTTACAAAAAAGTACTAAAAAAAGTACAAGATAGGGCTAAGCATCGCCTCCCCCTACACTTTGGGGATTGGCCGAGTTGATATCATCATCCTTCTCAGGCTCGTCCTCCACCGACTCCTCAAGGACCGTCTCCTCCTCATCCGGCTGATCGGAGTACCTCACCGTCGCCATGAGATCCTTTGAGAGATCCGAGTGGCGAGCTCTGCAGGCCTCAAATATTAGGCGGCCATACTCACGGCCATCCATTGCCATTTTAAGCATGGTTTAGCTATAATCGATTACCACCTTAGGAACCTCCGCCTCATACCTTGAGACGGTACTTTGTAAGAGACAGAACCAGCTCCTCCACTCTCTTTTAAGCTCCATCCACCTTCGTGTTGGCCTCCTCAAGCTGCCAGCTCATCTCACTCCTGGCCACCTCATACTCCGCGATTTTCTTATTAGCGTTCTCTAGCTCGCTAGTGGTGATTTCATGAGTCCACTCCAGTCGCGCTATATCCCTGCTCTTGCGAGTCAATTTAGTCGCTCGAGAAGCCATATGGATAAACTGACATGTTATATAACGGTCAACAAAATAAAAGCATGGATCGCAAGCATGAAAAAGAAAAAAAACCTCGGTGGACATCATAAAAAAAGATTTGGATGATTGAAGAAGGGTCTCAACCGCCAAATCATTCTTCTCTATAGGAAGAGGCAGGATGATCCTCAGCATGCTCTGGATCGAGGTGGTATATATGGAGGGATTGCCCTCATCCGTAAAAGAAAGAAGATCTGCCTGAAGAGATTCAGGACTAACCCACCTGGATGAGGCGGTAGGGACATCCAAATTGGCACCTTGAAACAAAGATAACAGCTTAAAGAACCCAGTAGACGATATTCAAAAATAAAACAGAGATAAAGGAGAAATTCAAATTCTTACTAGCAGGAGGGTAGCCTCTCTGGCCGTAAGAGAATGAGGTGGCTACGCAACAGTCTCCAGGATCTCTTCAGTAGTCTGAGCCTTGGTCTTCCTCTTGCTAGGATCTCTGCCTCGGATGCATAGAACTGCATTAGTCAAACCCTTAATAAGCTCGGGCTCAACTCGTTCATGTGAACGCTTATTACCTTTTGATCCCTTGGTGGCCTTTTGCACAAGATCACCGGTTGAACGAAAGTTAAACATTGAAAAGAAAAGGGAAAGATTAAGTACCTGGGAAAATTTGTGGCTCGGCATGATAAATATGTTCCGGCTGGCCAGGCTCAATCATTCTAATATTTTTAACCATAGTTTTGAAAACCGGACAGGATCGACCGGTCGAATCGGGTCTGACCCGAACTGATAACTGGTCCGGTCGATTTTCACCCGGTTCAATGTCTGGTCAAAGACCAACAGGTCAGACCCGGTTGAACCGGAAACCGGTTGCTTCAACCGACCGGTTCACTTATTCTTGTTAAAAATGATGTTTTTTAAATTTTTTACAATGGGCAGGAATCGAACTCAGGACCTTCAGCTTATTATCTATTATGCCTACCACTCAACTTCAACACTTATTTGATACACATTTGTATTATATTTCTTTTATAATATCTATATAGAACTTTTACTTAGTTTTAAATTAAGTATTTACTTTATTTATTTAGTGTATTGTGTAAATAAATTCACCATATCTTATTTAAATAATATTTTTTCAATTTTTAGAAAATCCGGTTGAACCTTAAATCTATGAACCACCCTCTTCACCGGTTCGATGATCGATCCGGTTCTAAAAACCATTTTTTTAACCATGGCCCAACTAATGGTCTGGCATGACCACACTCCCTTCCTAAGAGCTTTAAAAACATCTACCCTATGGTCTGAGTTGGCAGAATGACAGCCTAGATCTGGAGAAAGGTTCCACTCGGTTGGGAACCAAGGGTGATGGTCCTCTTGCTTGATGAAGAAGAAGTAGTACTTAAAATGCTTCACAAAATCCACTTTATTCAAAAATTTGTAAAATCCACCTTGATGAGCAAAATTGTAGAGATCCTCGCTTGTGGTCTTCCTCAGAGAGGCAATCCGTCTAAAAAATGCGGTGTCAAACTGCATCTCTAATCCCGTGCAAATTAGATAATGCCCCACCAAGTCAATCCAAGCGTTAGGATGAATCTAAGCCGGGTTGAGGCCGAATCCTCTTAATACATCGCTAAGTCCTTTTGGGAGCAGATAAATAAAGCCGGAACAAATCTAATCCATATAAATTCTAAAATACCCTTCAGGCGGACGAGTGATCCTTTGAACATTGGAGGGGAGCATTATCTCACAATCCCTAAGCCAAGGGAAGACCTCCATCTCAAATTCTAAATCGACCCGGTTTTGAATTGACTCAATTAGATCAACTCAGGGTGTCCTATTCACTATCTCCCTAGCTTTGCCCTTACCTTTGGCCAAGGTCTCCGGTTGAGTGGCCACATGCCGCCTCATGGGGCGGGTGGAACCTCTCTTCATCCTCCTTATGCGAGATGACACCCCGATTGTTGTTCTAGGAGGTACCACGGGAGTTCGACCCATTTCTTCATCAATCTTGGCCCAGGCCGCAGCAAAAGAAGACTGAGAAAAGGAGGCAGACTTACTATGAGATGCCCTATTTCCATCCGACTCATACATTGCTTCGATCAGAGGGGGTTCTCTAGAGGTTGAGAAATGGTCAGTATAATCTAGGTTCAGAGGCTTGAAGTATTTTGAGTTCATCTGAGCTATTTCTCTATCAAATTGGCTACTACTGGAGGAGTGAGACTCGGTCATTGTCACCTATTAAAATCCTAATTAGTTAGAAAATATCCTAAAGGATCTGAAGTTCGTTCAAGGCAACCACAAATAACATTTTAGTTATCTACGTTGGTATTTAGGATCTAACATCAAGATTGGAGCATAAACATCATTTAACTTCAACAAACTAATTCTTAAGATCAAACAACACAAGTTAAGGTAATTCTGGGAAATATCATATGAACAGAACTAAGAAATACATATGGTCAATTTTCGCTAAAGCATGTGCTTAGAAAAGCATCAACAGCGCAATTGCAATTCAAAACTTTGGGGAACATCAACAACATCAAATGTTCATACGATAAGTGTTCATCACCAAACCCAAATAAGGCATAAATGAAGAACAAAAATCATGCTAATTCTACATAGAGTAATCGAGATAAATAAGAAAGTTTTTGAAGACTTACTTGTAAAGAGGATTAGAGTTGAAGATGAAGTTGGAGGTAAGGTCGAAGATGAACGCACGAAGCAGAACGCACAAAGTAGATCGCCGGAATAGGAGAAGGAGAGAAATTTTGCAGAAATGGTGAAATGAGAGAACAGAACCCTTATATAGAGATGAAAAGACATGTGAAGAGGCACTCCCCCCATGCCTGACAAGTGGATTGTTCTCCACATCACGTTTGAAATTTAAAAAGATAAAAACTTTTCATTTGGCGCTCAGGACACGTATGCCTTATATCTACACATATTGATAAATCCACCTAGACCAGGCGGATCCCAAACGTAAGCTCCTAAAGAAGCTCTCACACTGAGGGGGGGACTTCTGTTAACATGGTCAAATAGTAGCAGGAGCGTGCGTGCCACGCGAAACCCCCCAGGCGGACAACAGTCGCCTGGAACAGGGAAAGATATTACGATAAGGCTAGGAATGTTCCTGCCGGTCTAGGAGGATCTCATCCGCCCCGAGAGTAAAGCCTCGGTAATCATCCAGGCGGATTATATCCGTCCCAAAATCTGGAAGAAACCAAGCCTTCCCCATTTTCAGAGAGGTGTCCAGGAAGCCACCAAGCCGAGCTGGCTTGTCCGCCTGAACTGACCCCGACGCCTCGGGAGCAAAGAGTTCAATTAAGAGTCTAAGTCTACAAAGAGACCTCCATAATTGGAACTCTCAATTCAGATAAACTTTATCTTATTCACAAGATAAAGATTCATTCAAATTAGAACTCTGATTGATTCACACTTAGGATCAGACTAAGGGACATTCAAAGAATATAAAAGGACCCTTTGGGTCACCACGCAGAGGTACGTATTCGAAATTCACTAAAAAAATACTTCATGCCTCCTCTCTTAAATCCGATCTAACTTAGGCCTCGGAGAGGCTACGCCGGTTACACTGTTAGTCCCCGATAACGACGGTTGTTGTTTTGCAGGAAACTTTAGACCACAGTCCAGAGGAGCGTTGGAGTCAACTTCAATCAGCAAGTTAGCGTATCGAACCACATTCCAGGTTAATTTAACAGTATCTTTTGTTTCACACAGTACTAAAAGATTAGAATGTTAATTATCTGTTTTTTACAAAGTTGGAATCCCACGTATGAGAAAAAATAAATATTAATAAATGACTTATGTGTGTCACACAGTAAAAAATAGATACTGTAATTGGAAACGTGTATGTGTTTCAAATCTTCCTATTGGTTCCCTTTGTTTCAACTCGGCAATTACAAATTTCCATCTCTAAAATGATCCTTTAATGTCTCAAATCGGTGAAATATTGTAGTCATGCTTATTATAACATTATTTCAGTTCACATTAATATTTACAATGTACTTCGATTTCTTTTCATTTGAAAAGCTCGTACAAACAAAAAACAATATTTTTTTATTAAAACACAAAAAAAAAAAAATATATTCAGATAGTCTTATATCTAATTAAGCTGGAATATTTTGGATAACAACCTTTATTAAAACAACATTATTGAGTTTATGATATTCATACAGAAGATCTCAAATTGTGACAATTGTTAATACGGGATTGTATCTTTCAATTACATATTAATTGGTTTAAATAATTGTGAAGTTTTCCCTCCCAACGATTTGCTTGTTTCTCATCATTGTCCAAATGACATTTTCTTTTTTACCTTAATCAGTAAACTTTGGATTAAAATCAATTTGAGAACATCATATATCACTAATAACATTGGTAAGTCACATGCCACGATGGTTAATTTTGAAACATTTTCTAAAATTATTTGAATAAACTAATAATGAAATATATCTTTGGATTTCAACGAGATATGACTAAATAAGCTAATTATAAAGCAAACTTCTTTCCCAAACTAACCCTAGTCAAAATAATTACTAACATCTTTTTCATTGTGACTTTTGCTTTCTTAAGCTAAGATAAAAAAAATGTATTCATCCAATGACTAATGAGACAATTATAATTCTATTTCACCATATATAGAAGATACTAGTCTTTAAAATTGAGTATGTGACTTGTGGAGAGAAATTTTTACCTTAAATTTCAATTTATTAACTTTGTTTTTACTTTATTAATTATCAATAAATTTCACATCACTAACCTAACGAGGAAGGATAGTTTAACTTTTAATTTGTAAAAATCAAATTCACAATGAAATCTACATTAAAAATAACATGGACGTAGGTTTAAAGTATACAAGCGTAATTTGTAAATTTGAAAACATAGTAAAAATAACTTAATTACGTGGTTAATTAAAAATCAAAACCCCAAATTTTCATTTCTCTGGTGGCAATAGAAATATTCTTGTAGGATCAGACATTACGAGAGCTGCTCATCATTGCCGCCTAGACGCCGTTGTCGGTGCTTCTTATCTCGTCGACCTCTTATATCTCCTCCTATTCAGTTTCAGATTCTCCCTACTCTTCTAATTAAGGGCTAGACTATCCTGTTCGTTGTGAATTGTAATCAACCTCAGAGAGCTGCCTCATTAAATAGATTCCGGTAGAAGAGGAAAGAGAGATGCTTTGATAAGAAAATTAGATATAGTGTTCGCCAAGAGGTTGCACCTCAGATACAAGGAGTTAATTAAACATGGAGAAAGCATTATTTGATCAAAAGGCTACTGGAGAATGCACACAACGTG
>CATIWQ010070179.1:0-30275 GCA_949673415.1 Euphorbia schlechtendalii | reverse complement strand
TATATATATCTTCATAAATTTTTACCCCCCTTCGACTTCAGACTTCAGTCCTGGATTCGCCCTGGCAGAACAGTAAGAGGCTTGCAAAGAGGGAAATGGATTTAAGAGTTGGAAATGGAGCACGGGTTGCTGCAACAGCTGTAGGGACATATAACCTTCGTTTGCCTAGTGACCTAGTTTTAGTTTTGAACAATTGCTATTATATTCCTGCTGACACTAAGAATACTATTTCTGTTGCACTTCTGGCAAAGAAAAGATTTGAAAATTTATTTTCTCATAATAAATGTCAAATTCAGCGTAACAATATTCTTTATGCTTGTGGAATATCTATGGATGACATATATGTTCTAGATACTAAAATTGAAATTCTTAATATGAACATTGTTAAGAAATCAAAATTAGATTATGAGAAATCCTCATACTTATGGCGTTGTCGTCCAAGCCTATAAATGAGACTCGCTTAACTAAGTTACACAAATGTGGAGACCTAGGCCCAACAGAATGAGTTTCCTATGGTGTGTGCGAACCTTGTTTAAAAGGGAACATGACTAAGAAACCTTTCAAAGGAAAGGGTCGGCGTACCACTAGTACTTTGGAAATAATACACTCTGATGTATGTGGTTCAATGAGTGTTAAGACACATGAGGGTTTCATCTACTTCATAACCTTTATTGATGATTACTCGCGATATGGTTATTTGTACCTTCTGAGGCACAAGTCTGAAAGTTTTGATGCTTTTAAAGAATTTAAAACTGAAGTAGTGAAAAAACTTGGGAAAAATCTTAAGACCCTTTGATCTGATCGAGGCGATGAATACTTAAGCTAAGAGTTTTAGGATTATCTAAGGGATGATGGAATTTTATCCCAGTGGATACCTCCTTACACACCCCAACATAATGGAGTGTCGGAAAGGAGGAATTGAACCTTACTCGATATGGTTCGGTCCATGATGAGGCAAGCAGAACTCAGCAGATCCTTTTAGGGTTATGCACTTGAGAGCACAATTGATATTCTAAATAGAGTGCCCTCTAAATTAGTTAATCAAACTCCATATGATTTATGGTATGGTAAGAAACCCACTCTTTCTCACTTGAGAGTTTGGGGATGTCTTGCATATGTTAAAATGACAAGTTCAGATAAGCTGGGTGCTAAGTCTGATAGATATCTATTTGTAGGTTATCCTAAGAAGACTATAGGGTATACCTTTTATGATCCCAAGGAACCAAAAGTCCTTATTTCTAGAAATGCTCTATTCCTTGAGAAGGAGCATTTACTCACGAAAGCTAGTGGGAGCATTCTTGAGTTAGGCACTCAAGTAGATTAGAAAGATAGTCAACTGATTATACCTACACTTATTACACAAGATAGTGTAAGCATGGAACAACCTATTATAACACTAACATTGCGTAGGTCAGGTTGGGCTCCAATCGCTCCCGAGCGATACAGGTTTTTCATCACTGATGATAAACATCTCTTCCTTATGGAAGAAGATGAGCCTAAGACTTACAAGGAAGCAATGGAAGTCTCAGAATCTAATAAATGGCTTTCAGCCATGAGATCAGAGATGGACTCCATTTACAAAAATCAAGTCTGGAACTTGATTGATGCTCCAAGTGGGATCAAGCCCATATGATGCAAGTGGGTTTTCAAGAAGAAAACCTACATGGACGGTAACATAGTTACCTACAAAGAAAGGTTGGTTGCAAAAGGGTATAATAAAAAAGAAGGCATTGATTATGATGAAACCTTTTCACTGGTGGCCATGTTGAAGTCTATCAGGATACCCCTTGTCATCGCCACTCATTATGATTATAAGATTTGGCAGATGGATGTGAAGACAACATTCCTTAATGGGAATCTGGACAGGGATATGTTTATAACACAACCCGAGGGTTTCGCATCCAAAGATGGCTCCTAAGGTATGCAAGTTGTAGAAGTCCATTTATGGACTTAAGCAAGCATCGGGGAGTTGGAATATCAGGTTTGATGAGACAATCCGAGAAATCAATTTTGTATCAAACGCTAATGAGCCCCGTGTATATAAGAAGGCTAGTGGGAGTGTGATCATTTTCCTTGTATTATATGTCGATGACGTATTATTAATAGGAAACGATATTCCTTTTCTTCAGATAGTTAAGATATGGTTGTCAAAGAAGTTCTCCATGAAAGACCTTGGAGAAGCAGCTTTTAATTGGTATTAAGATTTACCAAGATAGATCCAAAAGGCTGCTAGGTGATAAGTGTATAATTACACTTATTATCACATTAATTTTATACAATAAACACTATAGTTTTAGTCATTTTTATACTTCATATAAAAGATTTCACATGGTATGTAGTTGTTTTTTGTGCAAAAGCAGATACTAGGTAAATCTTGGGAGTAAAATGAGCTAAAGTGGAATTCTATGAAAAAAGAGTGGAAAAGGTGCAAAAAGATGAGTGGAACTTAAAGATTTGGCTTAAGATCGAAGCTGTTGAAGATCGGTGAAGTTACAAGAAGAATTCTGAGTAAAACTCAATTCACGGTCGTGACTTGTTTACTTCAGAAATAAAAGATTACCAATCGAAGATTAACGGTCATGACATATATATTGCGGTCACGACATGGACAGTTTTCTGGTATTATCTTTTTAACTAACAACCGCCAGATAAGCATGATCAACTGCCATAAACTAACAGTGAATAAACACCTATCAGGAGTCAACCAATCATGAAAAGGTGCTTATCCATTGTGGATTATATCAAAGCTTCTCAACTAATCATAATGAAGAGATGTAATCTTTCACCAATGGACACAACCCTTCGTTTGGATAGACGCAACCCTTCAAACTCTATAAATAGGGCTCCAATCCTCTTCAATTTTGTGCATTCAAGAAGTGCAGTGGATTAGTGTGGCATAGAGTGGAAAAAGTGAGAGAGAGATATAGTGTGTGTGTAGATAAAGTCGCTACGTTCTTAAGTGTTAGCGAGAAAATGTTTAAGCGATTCGAATCCTTGTTTCGATCACTAGATTTCTCTATATTCTTGAGCGATTGTTGTATAAGTGTACTTGCAAATCACTTATCAATAAAACTTTTCGTTCTTCAATATTCGTTTGTTCGATATTCGCAAAGAATAGCATCCTAGCGGAGGTTCTGTATGGGCCGAGACCGAATTCAAAGCAGACGCAGGAATTGCAGGAATTGACTACTCCCATTAAAGAGTGGATACGGTTTGATCAACTTTAGCTTTTACTTGCATACCTTACAACTTTGCTTTACTTTTTACTTATACTTTCTATTTCGAAGTTTATGATATGTCTATGTGTCATAATGTGTATTTCGTTCTAAGTCTTTTATGTTAATCAAGTTATATGCGTTGGAGTTAATTTTAAGAGTAGTTTCGGGGTTAACAGTATCATGTAATCATTGGATCTATCATATAACGCTGTTTAGTGAGCCAACATTTTTTGAATGGTAACTTTCTAAATGTGGCTATTTAAGAGCGACCCGTACTAAGCATAGTATTGACGTTGTCCCGGTTTATATAATAGTCTTATCTCATTTACGCTAGGATTAGAAAAGTTATTTCATGTGTTGCTCTGCAGCGAATCATTGAACATCTGAGTGTGTTGAACCCGGTTTGTTAGATTAATCTAGTGCGTCGTAACATCTTTGTTGAACTTGCATGTTTTCTTTGCCATACTTGTTCGTAGTGAAAATCTATGTATTTAGAGTCTCTCATCTTCCACATCTATATTTACTCTATTTCATTCTAACCCTCCTATATAGAAATATCTATACATTATTTTATTTTATTTTTATTCTACTTCCCTATTTGATCTTTAGAACTAGTCCTTCCCTATGGGATCAATATATTTTAAAACTACATTTCAACTGTATACTTGCAGTTATCATCATTTTTCTATTTGATAAGAGGTACTGACAACACCTATATTTTTTTGTGAACAAGTTTTTGGCAACATTGATATATAGCCGAATCTTGAGTTCAAACTATTAAACTTATCAGTAGAAAAGTGGCGATCACTAAGTCTTTCACAAAGTACATACATAGACAAGGTTTTAGATAGATTTAACCTTGAGCAGTCAAGAAAGGGTTATCTCCCAATGTCACACGGGATGAACTTTTCTAAACCTGAGTGTCCGAGAACACAAGAAGAGAGATTGCGCATGAATGGAATACCCTATGCCTCAGCAGTAGGGTCCATCATGTATGCTATGGTATGCACTCGACCTAACATCTCACATGTGTTCAGCGCCACGAGCATCAATCTGACCTAGGTGAGAATCACTAGATGGCTATTAAAACTATCCTCAAGTACATACGTGGGACTAAGGATATGCTTTTAGTATATGGAGAAGGTGATCTCACTTTGAAGGGATACACCGATGCGAGTTTTCAGTCTAACAGGAATGATTATAAGTCTTAGTCAGGTTATATTTTTATGTTTAATGGAGGGCCAGTTGTTTGGAAGAGTTTCAAATAGGATACGGCTGCCGTTTCTACCAAGGAATCTGAGTATTTAGCTGCCTTAGAATCAGCTAAGCAAGCTGTATGGCGTAAGAGATTCATTGGTGATCTTGGTGTGGTGTCCATCATTGTAAATCCGATAGCGATCTATTATGATAACAATTGGGCTATTGCTCAAGCGATGGAACCACAGTCTCATCACAAAAATGAACATATATTCAGAAAGTACCATCTCGTGAATGAGATGATAGCTACAAAGGATATATGTTTAGAATACATCCCAACGGATCAAAATCTAGTGGATGGGCTAACCAAGTTAACGAGTATGGTATGAAGCACATAGCCAATTGGCTCTAGTGCAAGTGGGAGATTGTTAGACATGATGTATGCCCTAGAGGCAATTAGGGTGATATATTTTAATTAGCTATAATGTACAAACATCCTCGAATTATTATTAATAATAATCAAAGGCATCTTTATTACTTATCAATGCTTTCTATTTATATCTCGTTGGTATAATATATGTTTTAATATCCATAAGCGCATTGATGAAACAAAGTTCATGACTAATTCATAGCGTAAAAATGCAAGGACATAATGGGAGCTATGTGAAGTGAGAACAGCACATACGTGTTGCTATGAATAGTGTAAATATCCCTAGTCGTAGTTTCATTAAGACTGGACATCAATGGAGTGGATAGACTAGCCTGTGTAGGTTTACTCCTTGGATTAGTTCCAAGCAGCCGATCTCACGAGCTGAAGGTAGTAGTTAACACATGAATGTGTTTGGGTAATACATTAGAGACCACTATAAGATAGACACTAAAAAATAACAATATCCAAGTGTTGGCATCATGTCTTATTGCAGTAGAAGTACGAGTATCCTCAGACCCGAGATACCGGTTGACTTATGTAGGAGTTACTATACTTTGGGTCATACTTACTCATACATTGGCGATTAGGATGATACGGGTGATTACGGGTATAGCGATGATCACATGTTGGTAAGCTGTGTAGTCAAGATGGGATCCATCGCTCCTGATATAGTAATGTAATGGAGATGTACTTAGGACCCCTTGTTGAAGTGACACACTCATAAACCTCTTATCAGAGTATACAATTGATGGAACAGGAATCTAATCAATCAAGATCCAAAATGGCTGAGTGGTGTTCTTCATGAATAAGTCTAATTCCAGGATAGCTACGATTATTACATGAGCTAACACTTAATTCGAGCTCAATAAACTGGATGGTACTTAACCTGATGGAAGGAGTGTATTGTATTGGTTACTACTGCAGAACCGGATCAAGTCACAGGCACATGATGTTCCAAGTATCGGGGGATCATACCCCTTTGTTAAAAAGCCAATTTGATCGTCTAGAGCTATCGGGTTCCATAATGATCTAGAACACTGAGCTTAAAGGTTCCCGGATGGGAAGCCAAGTTTAGGTTAACCTCTAAAGGCTCTACACCTTGGGATCCTATGAAGTTAGACATTTTGGATCTTTATCGGACCATGTAAAGAGCCTAAAGACTGGGTCTATACCGAAAATATAAGTTGTGAAATCAGTGACAAGAATTATTAATTGGTTTAACCAAATTAATAATTAAAAGGAATAATGAAAAGATAGGAAAAATAATTAGAGCGAGCAAGGGAACTTTCCCATTGCGAGTGAGCCCCGAAAAGAACACGGGTTATTTGAAGTGGGGCCCGCGCAGCTACCCCGCGAGCTAAAAAGCTCGCGGGCAATGCCTTTGGCAGTGCTTGCGCGGGCTTGCAGCCGCAAGCCCATGCTTGCGAGGGAAGCCCATTAGGGCTTCCCTTATGCAACATGAGAGTCAGCCCGCAGGTTGCCTTACCCGCGTGGCTGACCTTCTTACATGGGATAGGCATTATCTTATCCCATGCAGAGTTGGAGGGGGAGTCTAACACTCCCCCATTTTTCCTATTTATATGCTTCTAGCCTCTCATTATTCATACACATCAAAAAGCTTTGAGCTTATTTTCTCTTTGATTTCTACTCACCTCTTCTTTTGTTGTGCGAGATCCTCCACGAGTTTCTCCAAATAAATTGAAGAGTTCTTTTAGAAGGCCTTAAGTTTAAGTGAGCTTTCGAGTTTGGTTTTTGGGTTGATTTACCTGTAGTCTAGCAGATGCTGTCAATCGATGGAATCTACCTCATCAAGGTTTTGGTTTGTGAAGATCCGTGTGGATCAAGTCATAAAGGCTCTCCTAGTTTGGAAGCTTGTGCTATTGAAATTGCTCAAAGGGAATGCCACTACTAAAAAGAGAGATCAAGCACGCATTAACTGGTAATGCTTTAATCTTTAGATGCTAGATTTTCTTTACATGTTCTATAAACCTAAAAGCATCTATGGAACTTTTTAACTTAGGTTATATCAATCATGGCATGCTTAGGAGATCCTTAGGTTAATTTTAAGTTTTGAAATTCTGCATTGCAAACTTTGCATGTTCAATTACTATCTTGATTAACTAGCATTGATTCGCGCTACAACTGTCAGGATGTGTTTTGGTCCCACTTTTGTACGGTTGAATGAGTGTGCGTTAGTAGGAATGTCTTTGTTCCATATTTTGCAACAACTTTTGTCCTTTTCCAGACTGAGGTATAAATGCGCGACGTGGCATTTAATGCAAGGTCAGCTCCCGTGACTTTTAGTGCCAAATGACTAAGTTACCCTTTTTGCGTCCTAAAAGGGGCTTCTTATGAAGCTTGGTCTTTAATAGTCTTCTACGATCTTCTACTTCTGGTGAAGTTATCTGTCCTTCTGAGACACTTAAGTCCTTCTAAAATTCTTTATGTCTTTTGAGGTACCTTTTCAATTCTGAGCCATCTGTGCTTATGAACTCAGAACCTTCAAAACTTAATTTCTTTACTTTAGAATCCAACAATGTCCCTCATTTTGTTAGTTCTAAGTGAAATTAAGCACATGAATGATTTATCTTACTTTCTCCCTCATAATCATTGGCTTATGTTCTGAGTAACTTCAATATTCTTTGCAGATTCTGTTTTAATTTGATATATAGAATGTTGAAAGAAGATAGTACAACACAAAGTTGTACTCAGAACAGGAGAAACAAAAAACTTGTATTGACTTGAGGATTTTCTACAAAGAGCAAGATAAAAATTGAACTAAGCTAGGCTAAGTTACATATATGATTTTTCTTTTAAAGCCTTGAACTCCTCTTGCTCCTCCTTTGGATGATCTATCTCCATAGCACTAGAAGTAGATCTTGAAACTATACGCCTTTCCCAGACTTCCTTGTAGTTATGCTTATCCTTCTCCCTACACTCAGTGCTAACAAGTTGAGAAACTATCTTCTTCTCATCAAGCGCAAACCTTTGAATAACCTCTTCAATGGCCTTTGCATTAGCTTGAAGAGGAGGGACAATCTAGTGAATTAACCTTGCTACTTTGCTTGGGGCAGAAGGGAAGATGCTTTCAAGAATGACTTGGAGAGCTTTTTGATTCCAAATCCATTGAGTGTTGAGTCCATTTGCCAGATATTGAAGGAAGGAACAACCTTACTGTCATGGGAGTAAAAGGAATGGAGAGATAGGCCGCTAATTTTGGTACTTAAGGTATCAATGCCCTTTTGAAGGTCCTCTGATGTACTAGATACCCTTACTATCACTATGTCCTTAGCTTCTTCTATTGCTTTAGCCAGTCCAATAGAAGTTTTAGTAATTGCATCCTCAATATCGTCAGTGGCTTCATTCTTATGAGCAAAAGTGATGTCAGTCACTTTCGTTGTTGTGTTATCAATAGCTTTGATGACCTCAAACCTTAGCTCTCTCCTAGAGTCCTTAATAACCTTGAGAGTTTCTGCCTTAAACTCTGTCATGAAATTCAACACCTCTTCAAGGTTATTTTAGATCCTTCCTTGCTTCCATAAGCAGAGAACATTCTGCTTCCTTAACTCCTTTATCTCCTCCTTTAGCCCCATGGAATATTCTGTTTGGCACTTCTCAATGGCAGTCCCCAAGGTGGAAATTACATCCGCTATTTATCTCCTGGACTCCTCCTTCACCCCATTTAGTTCATCATGGATCATTTCAAGACCCTTTTCACCAATCTCTAGCTTCTCATTCATTGCAGTCAACACATCCCTTATATCAATATAGTTTTCAAGCCTTGTCTTCATGAGAGGCTTAAGATGTTGAAGAAGGTTAGACTTGATTTGATAGGGAAGAGGAATCTTGGTAGCCATCTCCATGATAATTTGGGCTTGTTCAGTCAGAAGGGAGATGCTCTGAGCAAGCTGGTGGTTGAAGGGAATTGATTTGATGTCCACCACAGAGTTGTTGAGGTGAAGGGCCATTGTGAGGAGATCATCAAGAGTCTTCCCCATATGATGGAGAGAGTTGATTGGTACTTCAGTAGTTGAATGACTTCCCTCCGCAAGATCTCCCATCATCCATCCTCTACTATTGAGGGACTATCTCCCATCATCTGGGAATCAGAGTTAAGATATTGGAAGGATCCACTAGAGTCCTTGGAACATAAGGAATTTGTGGTTGCTGCTGGTAGGGAGTTGGTTTGAACTTTGATTTAATTTCCTCCATTCCCTCCACTATCTTCATCTCATCATCTTCATCCTCATTTACTTCTTCCAGCAAGACCTACTCATCCTTCTTCTTTTCCTCCATTTTCTCTTCGTCATCCTCCCTTATAACCTCTAGTTTCAGATGGTGTTTATCAAACACTAAACACGCCATGCTAACAAACTCAGTAACAAGATATGATTCTAATGGTTTGATTCCCCCATTCAACCACTACAGTCCTCTGCACTTCCTCCTTCTGAAGACCTGTTAGGAACGGATCTTCCCCTGGCACATTCTCTTTCAGCTGAGAGCGCCCATCAGATTCTTCCTTCTCCTCAACCTTATCCTCCAGACCTTGAACCACCTCTTGAGCTATAAATGTTGTAACTTCGAGAGGGTCCTTATTATTTGGAGATAGAGATCCCTTCGGAGTTGTTGGCTCATATATTGGGATCTCAAGAGAGGCTATGAATAGATGGGATGGATAAAAAAATAGCCGTCTATTGATCCAGAGAAGGGGATTAAGACTTTTCTTCTGGCTTTTTCTCCAATTGAAAAATGGTCAAATTTGCCACCTTGGGAGGAGCAGAAGTGGGTGCCAAGGGAAGAGCTCTAAGTGGTAGATAAAAATCAACTGAAGTTCCTTCCAAGACTTTCCCATCAACTTCCTTTGAATCCGCTTCCTCTGTCTCAGAGGTGCTTTTCTCCTTCATCTTCTTAGTAAACTCCCCTGGGGCAGGAACTCTTTTTCCTCCAGATATGGATTTCACCTCTGCTCCAGCCACTGCAATCTTGATATCCCCCTTCTTTGATGTCGAGAAAACCTCAACCAGGCGTTGTATGAGCATGGGATTTTGTACCAGCTCGTGCGTTCAATGGTGACGGCTTTTCAGGATATTTATCCTCGAATCACACAATTTTTGACCATCCGATGATCTTCAAATGGGAGTCTTCCTCGTTTCCGAATTTAAAAGGACTTTTCAAATTTTTTCCTTTAATTCGGAAATTAATTAAAAAAATATGAAAATACATAAAAAAATTCAAAAAACATAGCGGAAAACCGGATCCGGAGCCTGCATCACTAAAGGTTAGCGAGGAAATCCTCACCAAAAAAGCTTTGGCAAGGCACCTCACCAAGGACCTTGGTGAGGCAACCTCGTTAAGCTTTGGCGAGGCACCTTACCAAGGACTTTAGCGAGGAGCCTCGCCAAATTTTTCTCCGGCGAGACCCCTTGCTGGAAAAACTTACCTTTTTTAGATTTTCGGGATTTTTCCTATAAATAGTCGGGTCTTTTTCGATAATGGGGGGCTAAAAATTTCAGAGAAAAACACTGAAAAATACTACAAAAATATTTTCTTCATTTCTTCCAATATTTTCTTGGATCCAAAACACATTTGGATCCCAACTTTTAATTATTTTCAAAACTTCTCTTCATATACTTTTCTTCTTAAATCCTCAGATATTCTTGGGTCTAAAACAAATTTAGAACCCGAGTCTGATTATCTTTTGGATAAATAAACACTTATTTTCCAACCAAATGCAACTAAATCAAAATGAACGAGGAACGCTCCCGGGGATCAAACGGATACACCGAAGTGGATTCATACCGAAAGGGTAAGCCTCTGAGTTCCTAGAACTACGAATTCTACATTCATCGTCTGCCTCATCTTTTATCTGATTTTATTTATGGATCTAGCAATTATTTTTATTCCTTATTATTGTAAATTATGTTGTAATCTCTCCTTCATCTTTATTTCTTTTTTTTATTTTTTTAATGTTAGAATACCCCAACGAAGGTAATAAAACATATTCCCGGATAACAGTCCTCACTACTTTGACATGCAGTCATTTTCACTAATAAAATTGACCAACATACGTGTAAATAAAAATGAACAATTTTTTGTTTAAAATAACAACTTGAAACCATCGATGTTTTAATTAGGCCACATGGGCCTTCCCAAAAGCAAATCGAACATATGTATCGTATCTCATGCTAACCTTTGTGGGTGCAGGTTAGATGTATGCCTATGATTTATTTTCCTTTGGGTATTGTAATTATTTTTATGGAAATTGTAATTAATAGATTAGGCGGGCGTTTATTTACTGCTTTATGGATGGTTTATCACTTTCGAATATACGTGAATCATATATATAACTCGAAAAATGACTTAAGTGCGAATATGCACAATCAAGAAATTACGGTTTTCTGCAGATGTAAAATAATGTGATCACATGAGAAATAAGCAACTTATCCCGGACCCGAATCTCTGTGTCTTAGTGGGCCATCCCCCTGACGTTAAGCCTCACAGGACTCTAATTCCTGGAAAGAGCCAATCCAGGTGGCGACTCCACATTAAGAGATGGTGGAATCGGGTTTGACTGATCTAAAAATGTTTTCGCTCTCTCTACCAAACCTTTCGGGTCCTTGACCCGGTGCACTTTTAAAACACCCCGGTGGACCGCGCCTATCATCCCCATGCGCTCTCGGCTCACCTCTCCGTGTCGTCCGCTCACATGTTAGTTTATGGCTTTGATCATATCAAACTTCTTAGGGTTCTGAGACTACAGTCTCACCATACGTCTTAGCTTTCTTCTTCTTCCTTCCTTCAACCTTCTCCTCCTTCTCTTCCTTTTCTTCTACCTTCTCCTCTTTCTTCTCCACCTTTTCTTCTTTCTCTTCAACCTTTTCCTCCTCATCATCACTTAGAATGACCATATTGGGATCAAATTCACCCCTTCTTCTCTTAGTCATAATGCTTATTGGATTCTTATCCTCCTCATCTTCTTCTAAGCTATTCTCCTATAGCGGCCTTGGCACATACTTACATTTGGTCATTGAGAAACCAAGTCCTCAGGTTTTTCCTTCAGTAGCTTCAGAGGTTAGTTTAGGGATCACCACTTCTTCAGCAGCAAGTGCCTCACTTCTGGCCACTCTACTTCTCTTGGCCCTAGGGACCTCCTCTTGTTTCAGCACAGGCTCCCTCTTCCTTTTGGGGGAGACTTCCTCAACCCCTTTTGCAACCTCGCCCTTCTTGGCCATTCTCAGCTCCTTCTCCCTCTACTTCCTCGGTAAATCTTTCTTCAGTGCCTCCTCTCAATCCCATCTCATCCCAAAGCCCACCTTCTTGTCAAAGGTCTCCTTTACAATCTCACTACCCAAAGAGCCTTCCTCATCTGAGTAGTTGATATCAAAGGATGCGACGATCCTACTGAAGAGACCACCAGGTGTGAACTTGTGGTGAAGCATGTGCTGCATAATGATAACATGCCAGTTGACCTTCTTTTTCTCCACTAGGTGAACTAGAATGCAGGGCTCATAACTAGATACTATGTTAGTGGAGTTCATTTTTTGAAGAAGAAGATGAGCCATTACAAACTGCCAGTATCTGGGTTCATGGGAATATGGGTACTGATCTTCTCTCCAAACCACCACGCAAGCATAAATGCCTTTTTTTCATAGCTGGTGAACTCTTCACACCCTCTCCTTAGAGCTAACCCTTCATCCTTTAGATTTAACAGCTTTGCCAGAAAAGCTAGGGTAACAGTGATCTCCTTCACCTTTACTACAATATTGAGCTCTTCGTCGCTCACTGTGCACCTTCTTAAGTTTTAGTAGAATTCAAGAACTATTATAGGAAAAGTTAGCTCCTTCAATCTGATCCAGGTTCCTAGCTGATGGAACTCTATTGTTTCTTTGAATGGAGATGCTTGTAAGAAGACATTATCTCCAAGAAAGAGTTGGGGATGATAGAAGTGTGATTTGACCTGTATAGAATAGGAATAAGTGTCTTTTGAGGGATTTGGATTATTACTTACTCTTTGGGGTTGTTTTTGGAGGATCTTGATCTCTTTGGTGCCATTTGATTTGAGTTTTGAAAGAACAGAGTTGAGAAGATTAGGGTTTAGAATAACTCTAAGAACAAAGGGATTAGGTTTTGGCGAGAGAAAAATTCTCAGAATACTTAGAGAGAATTTGGGGATTTATGGTAAAGTGATTTGAAGATGAATAGGTACCACTTATTTATGCTGTGGATTTCAGAGGGATAAAAAGGTAAAATGCTAGGAATAAATGTTGGAAGGTTTTGGTATTTACCGTTTATAATGGATGTAGGGTTAATAGGTTTTAACTGATGGTGGAATGTGAACATTTTTAACCTAGAGATCTAGCTTGGGATTTGGTTTTTTGAATTTTGAAAATAGGAGCAGTTTGCGTGTTAATTCTTCTGAGGTATTACCCATTGCTTGACTTTTGAGGATGCTCACCGCTTCTGAAATAAATTCTTCTTTTGAGTGATTATGCCATCTTTTGAGTAATAATCATACTAGGTTACTCATACCAATTTCTCTTCAGAGAAAAGTGAATTGATCTTTACTGAGAGATTTTGTGAAGATGTCAGCCCTTTGATCTTCAATAGAGATGTATACCAACTTCAAGTTTTTCTTAAGAACATGATCTCTTATGAAGTGATGTCTGATGTTGACGTGCTTTATTCTACTATGCTGAATTGGATTCTTTGATATATCAATTACACTTTTATTGTCGCAAAGAATCTCAATGCACTCAGACTTGATTCCATAGTCTTCTAGCTGTTGCTTAATCCATAGTACTTGAGTAACACAGCTTCCTGCTACCATGTATTCAGCTTCTGTAGTAAATAGTGCTACTGAGGTTTGTTTCTTGTTGTACTAAGAGATAATACAATTTCCAAGAAAATGACAACCACCAGTAGTACTCTTTCTTTCTAATTGATCTCTTCCATAGTCAGCATTGGTGAATCCTTTTGGATACCCTAACCCGGCTTCTATGGTACTCAGTAGATATCTCAAAATTCTCTTCACAGCACTCAGATGCAACTCTCTTCGGTCACTTTGATATCTTGCACAATAGCATACAACATAGTGAATGTCAGGTCTGCTTGCTGTGAGATATAGAAGAGATCCAATCATTCCTCTGAATAGCTTCTGATCAATCTTCTTCCCTTCTGAGTTTTTGCTGAGGATGGTGTTTGAGGCCATTAGAGTTGACATTTCTTTTCCATCATCCATCCCAAATTTCTTCATAATCTTTTTAGTATATGTGGATTGATTGATGAATATGCCATTTGAACTTTGCTTGATCTGAAGGCCAAGGAAGAAGGTTAATTCTCCCATCATTGACATCTCAAATTCATTCTTCATTTGAGAACTGAATTCTTTGCATAGCTTTTCTTCAGCTCTAAAGATGATTTCATCAACATATATTTGTACAAGGAGAATATCCTTGTTTCTTTTTCTAATGAATATGCATTGGTCTTTGATGTATCCTTTGGAAATGAGAAAGCTTGTTAATCTCTCATACCAGGCTCTTGGTACTTGCTTCAGTCCATATAGAGCTTTCTTCAACTTATATACATGACAAGGATGCTTTGAATCTTCAAATCCTGGAGGTTGCTTGACATGTACTTCCTAAAAAATAATGCCATTTAGGAAGGTGCTCTTAACATCCATCTGGTACAGTTTGAATCCCATATGAGAAGTGAATGCGCAGAGGATTCTTATGGCTTCAAGTCAAGCTATTGGGGTGAATTTTTCATCATAATCAATTCCTTCTTGCTGATTATATCCTTGAGCCATGAGTCTTGCCTTGTTCCTTACTACATTTCCTTCTTCATCAAGTTTGTTTCTCAAGACCCACTTAGTGCTAATGATAGATTTGTTCTTTGGAGCTGGAATTAAGTCCTAAACATCATTTCTGGTAAATTGGTCAAGCTCTTCTTGCTTGGCCATCATCCAGCTTTCATCATGTTCCGCATCTTCAAACTTCTTTGGATCCATGATTAAGATAAATGCTGGATAACTTGTCATTCTACTGAGTTGTCCTTTGGTGAGAAACGATTTTGAGGTGTGTCAAGAATTAGTCTTTCTGGATAATCCTTCTTGGTCCTTATTTCCTTGGGTAGATCATGATAACCGAATCTTCTTTTACTTCTGGATCTTGCTATTCATTTCCTTGATTTGAGAACCTAAGCTCAGATGGTTCTTCCTTTGTCGAAGTTTCTCTCTATTCTGGTTCAGAGGATGGTTTATGTGAGATTAATTCTCCATCTTCCTCTTAGCCATTCCTTCTACCTGCATGGTTCATTTCATCGAAATCTACATGTACTGACTCTTCAAGAGAGGCTATTCTTTTGACAAAGACTCTGTATGCTTTGTTATGTGTTGAGTAGCTAAGAAAAATTGCTTCATCAGGTTTAGGATCAAATTTTTCTAGTTGCTCCTTATTTTTAAGTACAAAGCATTTGCATCCAAAGGCTTTAAAATACCAAATCTTTGGGTTTCTTTCTTTCCGGATCTCATAAGGAGTTTTGTCAATTACTGACCATATATTGACTCTGTTTAACATATAGCATGCAATGTTTACTACCTCTGCCCAAAAATATTTTGGTAAATTTATTATCATTGAGCATGGATCAAGATAATTTAACTATAGTTTTGTTCTTTCTCTCAACAACCCCATTTTGTTGGGGAGTGTGAGGAGCTGAAAAGTTGTGCTCAATGCCTTTGGCATCACAGAATCCAACAAATAGCTTATTTTCAAATTCTTTGCCATGCTCGCTTCTTATCTTAGAGAGTAAAACATTTTGTTCAACTTCTATTCTATTGCACAGTCTGGAGAATTTTTCATAGGCTTCATCCTTACTACTGAGCAAGACAACCCATGCATATCTGGAATAGTCATCCACTATTACCATGGTATATCTGTGTCTACCCATGCTCACTGGCTGAACAGGGCCAAAGAGATCAATGTGAACAAGTTCTAAGACTCTTTTTGTGGAATATTCTGATTTTGATTTAAAGCTCCTTTTGAATTGTTTTCCACATTGACAAACATTATATAAATGATCATTTTCAAAGTTTAAACTTGCCAATCCCTCAACAAGTTTTTATTTGGCTAATTTGGTAAGAAGATTCATGTTTGCATATCCCAATCTTCTGTACCATAGCCATGACTCTTCTTCTTTTGACATTAAGCAGATGTCTCTCATAGATTTTTCATTTAAATTAATTATAAAACATTATTGACTCTTGGTGCATAAAGAAGAGTTTGATTAGTCTTACAATCCATGATGTAGCATCCTTCTGAGTCAAAGATAACTTTTCCTCCTTGATTACATAGTTGGGCAACACTTAGAAGGTTGAACTTTAATCCATCTACTAGGGAGACTTCTTCTATCTTGATTTCAGACCCGATGGTTCCTTTGCCAATGATCTTTCCTTTCTTGTTATCTCCGAAGCTTACATTCCCATAGCTTTTACGTTCTAAAGAGATGAATGACCTTTCATCCCTAGTTATATATCTTGAGCATCCACTATCTACATACCAGATTTGTTGACCTTCTATGGACCTAAGACTTACCTGCAAAAGGAAATGGTTAGAATTTTCGAACCCAGTTTCCCTTGGGTTCGGGGTCATTACAAACTAAATCAGGCCAATCATAAGTATCCTAATATCCATTTTTATGTCTACACACATCGGCCATATGGTTTTTCTTTCCACAGAAGTTACAGAAAAGTTTAATTGCTTCCTTCTACTAAGCTTTAGGAGGTGGATAAAGGTCAAATGGTTCCTGAATGGGTTGCCTTTGAGGTATTAATCTTCTTCTAAAATGAGGATTTCTTTGAGCCATCTTTTAGTCACCTTCTCTTTGATGATGGTTCACGCTATATTTATACTCGAATTGCTTAATGCTTTTCTGCTTTGAGGTAAAGGCCTGACTCTGATATATTTTCTACTATGGATTTGACTTTTGAGGAAGGTTCATCTTCTGAGGATGGTCCTTCTTATGAGAATCCAATTTGCTTGGTAAGGTGATCTTTCCTGATAGATGTTCTTCAACCATCATTACTCTTCTACTGAGGTCGGTCGCATTCACTCCTACCAAAACTAATTCCTTCTTATGCTTCTTGACCTCTGCTTCAAGCTCTCCTTACATCTTGTAGATTGCTTTAGCAGTATTATCTCTTGCTCTATCATGGATACAAAAATCTTCAAAGACTTCTTCTAAAAGCTTCATGTGTTTCTTGTTCTTTTTCACCTATTTATAAATCTGCGCAAGTACTTGCATAATCTCATTAGGGATTTTAAATTTAGAGTTTACCTCATCATTTAGACATGATTTTTGATTTATAGATGAGACTCTTTCTGTGCTGTTGTGCCATGATTCGTGATCGCAAGGTTTTGACTATACTAATTTAAATGGGCTTATATTCGATGATGATGTCAAAAACCTTGTTCCCCACTTTGCTACCTATAAGATAAAAGTTCAAAATATGAACAAGTGTTATCAATACCGCTTATCAAATAGAAAAATGGTCACCACTACATGTATAAAGTTTGGATGTAGTTTTAAAAGATATCGATCCCACAAGGAAGGAATTCGGTTCTTAAAACCAACTAGAGTTATGGAACAAAAGAAATAAGATAATTTATAGGGATTGGATGGATTGGATGATAGACGGATGAATAAACAAATGCATGAACAGACTAGAGAAAATTTAAAATATATAGATATTTACTAAGAACAAGTTTAGTAGAGAAAAACATGCAAAATCATCAAGAATATTTCGTACACTAAATAACTTCAACAAATACGGTTCTAGACGCCCTAATATTCAATAATTCATCGTAGAGTAACACATGAGATTACTTTTCTTAATCCAGGGTAAACGAATTATGACACTTATAAGAACCTGGATGATAATATTACTATGCTTAGTACGGGTCGCTCTCACATAGCCATATTTAGCAAGTTACCACTCCAAAAATGTTAGCTCACTAAACAACTTTAGAATCACAGATCCAGTAATTATACACAATCTTGTTAACCCCAAAATCACTCTTAAAGTTAACTCGAAAGCATATAACTTAATTAATATAAGAGACGCAAAAAGAAATACTCATTATGACACATAGACATATCATAAATTTCAAAATAGAAAGTATAAGCAGAAAAAAAGTAAAGTTATAAGGTATGCAAGTGAAAGCTAAAGTTGATCAAACCGTATCCACTCTTCAATGGGAGTCGTCAATTCCCACAATTCCTACATCTACTTTGAATCCGGTCTCGACTCGTACAGAACCTCCGCTAGGATGCTATTCTTTGTGAGTATCAAACAAAAGAATGTTGAAGAATGAAAACTTTTATTGATAAGTGCTTTGCAATTACACTCATACAACAAACGCTCAAATTTGTGTAGAAATATAATGAACGAAATAAGAATAGAATCACTTATACATTTTTCTCACTAAGACTTTGAACATAGTGAAATCTAGATATTTTCACTCTCTATCTATGTACGCATACTATCATTCAATGCCTACTACTCATGCCATACACCACGCAACATGAAATTGATGTGATTTGAACCCTATTTATAGAGTATGAAGGGTTGCATCTATCTAAACGAAGTGTCGTGTCCATTGGCGAAGAGTTGCATCACTTCAATATGATTAGATGCAAAGATTCATCCTCATCCACAATGGAATGACACCTTTTTATGATTGGTTAACTTCTAAAAGGTGTATTTTCATTTGGTAGTTTATGGCAGTTGATCGTTATTATTTGGCGGTTGGTAGTTGAAAAGAGATAACCAATAACCGTCACAAGTCACGAGCACAAATCACATATTGTGATCTTGAATAATGATTTGTAACTTTTTTCTTAAGAAGAGTAACAAGTCACGACCGCAAATGGGTGTCGTGATCGTGAACCACGATTTTCTTCATAATTCTTCTTTGCAACTTTACCTATCTTTGACAACTTCGATCCTAAGCCAAATCCTTGTATTCCATGCATCTTTTTGCTCCTTTTTTCACTCTTTTTCCATGGAATTCCATCTTTGATCATTTTACTCCCAAGATTCACCTAGCTTCTACATTTGCATAAAAAATAACTACATACCACGTGAAATCTTTTATATGATATAAAATGAAACAAAACCATATCATTTTATGATTGAAAATGTCATGATAATAAGTGTAATTATACAATTATCATATATATCACCCTAATTGCTTCTAGGGCATACATCATGTCGAACAAACTCAAGGTACCACCATTAGCTTGTGAGATCGGCTTCTTGGATCTAATCTAAGGAGTAAGCCTACACATGCTAGTCTGTCACTTCATTGATGTACAATCTCAATGAAACTATGAATGGGGATAATTAAACTATTCATAGTAACACATGGGTATAGTTCTCACACCGCATAGCTCCCACTATTTCCTCACACTTTCACGCTATGAATTAGTCATGGACTTTGCTTTATCAATGCGCATATATATAATAAAATAAATATATGTTACTAGTGAGATATATAATTTAAATAACATTGATAAACAACAAAGATGCCTTTATTATTGATAACAATAA
Source organism: Euphorbia schlechtendalii (assembly GCA_949673415.1). Taxonomy (NCBI): domain Eukaryota; kingdom Viridiplantae; phylum Streptophyta; class Magnoliopsida; order Malpighiales; family Euphorbiaceae; genus Euphorbia; species Euphorbia schlechtendalii. Next base: position 10,825 of record CATIWQ010070179.1, on the reverse strand, counting down.
TCTGTTAACCATTTTAACATTATAACTACTAAAGATATATCACCCTAATTTCCTCTAGGGCATACATCATGTCTAACAATTCATACACTCATACAAGCATTCATGCAAATAATTAACTAATCAGTCACATAACATACATGTGAGAATTCAACTCGGTTCATTCACATGAACATATATGCGTGAATAATTTATCATTGGATCTTATTACCATTGTCTTGTTGTGACTTCACCTCGCTGCACCACTATCTTAATGTGACTTAACTTATCAAGCCAATGTCTTGCCGCATCACATTTAAGAAATCAACAATTTGTACGAGGGGCATTTCCACGTTGACATATATTTGGGACAAGGCTGAATTCTCTCAATTAACCTATTTTGTTCGTGTTTTAACACTTAATTGAAGGGGAAAAATTTTTTGCTTCTGCAAAGTAAACCAAGGAGTTCAAACATGACTTTAAACATTACTAACTTCATAATCATCTTTCTTAGGTGTAGATTTTTCCTGGCTACATTTTGTGGATCAAAATAAATTCAATTTTCCAAATCGCATTTTGGAAATTGAAACCGCATCGATCTCCCAAAACAACATTTTTGAGATCAAAGCCTTACACACTATTCACTACTAAAATCCTCTTTATCTCCTTTCTCCATCGATGATCACATATCAATTCACTCACATAATGTATACTTTCCAAATTTTTCCCTCAAAACTTACATCTTGAAGGGAGCCATATCTCTTCGGCAATCAAAGCTAGATTCTTACTATGGGTAAATTCAACCTCTTTCAAAGATGTAGTTGTGAGATTTCGGACAAGATCGAATTACTTCAACTAAAGTGTTTATTTAGTAATTTTCTCCTTGTTTTAACTCCTGATTGAAGGGGAAAAATATTGTTTCCAAAATATCAATCAAGGAGTTAAAATGAATTTATCAACCCTACTAACTCTAAAATAGCTCTATAGAATTTTCAAGTTTCCAAACCAATCACATTATTTCCAAGAGATCTTGAAACTCTAGAAAGATCTATGTTGGGGGTGTCCAAAGAGCAGGGAAAATTCCATGTTTAGAGGCCAACTTCAACACTCATCATTGGTGATTTATGATTTAAAATGGGAAATTAGAGTTTTCCACGAACTTTTATTGAGAAAACATTGATTTTAGAATTGATTTATTACAAATTTAATTATCAATGATGATACATGGAATAAGTTAGGTTCGTTATCGAGGAAAATGAGTTTCCCTTTGTTCAGGTAGCCTAAAAAGATGTAGAAAATGGAAATTTAAGTAAAAAATGAAACATGAAGAGTCTCTTTTGAACCGGATCGCTACCCCCTTGGTTTTCCAATACAAGCCTTATTAAGGGGTCAATGCAGACCTAGCCAGAATGGTACCAGTCTGATTGGCCGAAACTAGTCCTTCTTCTAAATGGAAGGGGAAAGGGGTTGTCTTGGAGTGAACCAGTCCAATAGGGCTATTGTAGGCCCAACTAGTAAGCTGTTACTAACCCAAGATTGACACCATTCTAGTGGCTAGGTTTGATCAGCCTAACTAGATGGGGACCAGTTTGAGTTCCAAACTGACCCTAAACTAGCAAAAACATAAACAAAACAACACCAAATCACTCCAAGAGTCTTTAAAAGATTAGAATATTACCCCTCTAATGTGAATCTGCGAGTTTGGGAGCCAGAATTGCTGAAAGAAAGATACTTTAAGCTTTTTTGTTGGTTTTTGGAAGAAAAGAAGATGGAAAGTATATTTTGAGATGGGAAAGAAAGCTAAGAGGTAGATTTCATTTTCTAACTCTATAAAACCTCGAAATCGAAAGATAAGTGGAGGATTTTCCCAACATTTTCTCTAAAACCATAAAATCTCTTCTCTCTCTCTTACCTAAAGTGGTTAAAAATTCTACTTCCTCCTACCCCTAAACTTAATTTTTTAGGTGTATATAGGGTCCAGAAATGGAAAAAGTGAATTAAAAATGGTAAAAAAGAGGCAAATAAGGTAAAAGAGGCTGAAACCAGTACAAGGCTAAAATTAATATCGCTTGGCATCATCCAAACCGGTACTGATCCGACACTCGAGATCAATCCAACTAGTACTAACAATACCGTTCCTAAAGGTAGTGAGGACCAGATTTTTGGCTTTTTTTATATTAGGGTTATTTTTCATTGGTTTAGAATTGTTTTTGTTTCCAAAGGCCCAATGATCTTTTCTAGACATCTCCTAACCTCAATGTGGACCACTAGAGTAGAGAGTAAGTGAAAATATATTTCTTCATCGCTTGGCTATAGGAATAAAAAATCTCATCCTCACACATACCATGCTCTAGGTTATTGTTTAAGTCCATATAATGCATTAGTGAGCTTGTAAAAATGATCTAAATTCTTGTTATCTTCAAATCTTGGTTGTTGTTTTACATAAACTTCTTCATTGAGATAGCCATTAAGATATTAAGTCTTAGCATCCATTTGGTAGAGTTTGAAGTCTTCTTAGCATGCATGAAGCTTTCAAATGGCTTACAGTCTTGTATCCGGAAAAAAGGACTCATCATAATCTATACCATTTGTTGTTTCCATTCTTGAGCTACTAATCTTGCCTTATTTCGAATCACATTTTCATATTAATCAAGTTTGTTTCTAGACACCCATTTTGTTCTAATTATGGATTGATCACTTGGTTTAATAATAAGATGCTAAAGTTTTATTCTTTTAAATTGATCAAGTTCTTCTTGCATACCTATAAGCCAAGCTTCTACCAATTCGGCTTCTTCAAGATTCTTTTGCTCTATTTGTGAGACAAACACAACATTTTCCAAGTATTCTCTTAATTTTCCTCTTTGGTGAAGGATCATCATTGATATTTTCTTTTGAGTGATATTTGTAATATCTCATCTCTTTTTTAAAAACATGCTCTAGTGGTTGAACTTGAAGTTTTTCAATATCATGATCATAATAGCTTCTTTATTATGGAGATGAGTTGTTTGTTTTTTGTTGAATATCATGTGAACAATGTATCTCAAAAGTATCCTCAGACTTCTTGTCTAGGTTAAGGTTAGTTTAATAAATTCAACATGAATAGATTCTTCTATAGTAAGAGTTCTTCTATTAAACACTCTATAAGATTTTTACTATGTGAAGAATACCTAAGAAGATACCATTATCGGATTTGGAGTCCGTTACCACGATGATCTTTATTGTTAAGTCTAAATTGAATTCAAAAGGATGGGAATAACTAATATCTGATTTTTATCATTTTTGAAATTCATAATGCAATTTCTTCAAGATGGGTCTAACAAAGGTTTAATTAAGTATGTAACAAGTCGTATTCATGGCTTCACTAAAAATACTTTTTTGAATCCAAGTTAACAGTACCACACAATACTCAAAACGTTTTGGAAATAACAAACTGATAAGGATAGTAAAATTAATTGAGTACTAAGTTAACTCTAAATTAATCAAGTTTACTTGATGGTGTTTCAAGGAAAATAACTTAGTTTACCGAGATATTAATTAAGTTATGTCTTAGAGTAAGAAAAGTTGAGGTAAGCCTAGTATTACATAGTCTACAAGATATAGACTTAGTGAAGTTGAGTTAGCTTTTACTTATAAAAACTGAATTATTTCGACACTTAGAGAAATTAATGACACATATGCTTTTAACGCTTTCTGTGAGGAATTTAATATTCACTTGATGCATTTCAAGAGGAAAGGTGCTGAAATTAAAGCAGATATTCAAGTGGTCCTCACAACTAAAAGGTATGAGTACAGAAGTTGGAAAATCCTCATTAAAGTCCAAGATAAAGCAATCCTCTAACATGTGCTGCTTTCTTTATGTCCCCGCGCCTCTATGCAACGTCAACAAGTCAACGAATCACAGTATTCCATGTTGCATCTCACACGCCTCTCTATCAGAATGGATTGCTTAAAGACAAATGAGTTTTTGACACACTTGATTAATGAATTAATCTTGTGCTTCAACGTTCAAAATCTATATGTCTAAATGTGTTTCAAATGGGCAAATTTGAAAGATTTGAAGAGAAGAGAAATTGGAGAAGCTGTCAAGACAAATAGTTTGCAATGGCTACTTCTAAGAGAATCAACTATAAATAGAAGATTGAAGTAAACATTCAAACTTAGTGATACACCTCAAATTATTTTAAAAGGGGAAACTCTAGTCAATCATTTATAGCTATTAGAAATTCCAAATCAAGAAATCAAGCAAACATGAATTTTCCAATCTGTTTCTAATAGAGAGACAACACTTTAGATTTAATATTGTAAACAATTCAACATACTTTATAAGTTGAAATACTCTATTTGCATGTTTGCAATTTTTTAAGAAATCTGAGTGACAGTTTAGGAAAGCTACCTAAACTGTGTTTGAGAAGTAGTTAGAAAGGAAGGTACTTTCTATATCTTGTCTACCCACTTTAAAGGTTTCTCTGCCTAAGGAAGGAAGGAAAACACTAGTGGATTAAAGGTCGGAAAGGAATGAGGGCACTAGAGGTAAGCTAGGGGCCGAACCAAAATAAATCTTATGTGTTAAAATTCTTACATTATTCGCTTATCTTAATCATATCTATTTCATTCATCATTCTCTCTGTCATACAAGTTTTTCTTGAAAAACCAATCTGAGCTAGTAAAGTACTAAGGAATGATTTAAGATAAATTATGGCGGTGAAGGTGAGCAGTTTATAGTTTTTGGACCCAGCTCAGCAAGTTTTCACTCAGCACGCATCTAAAAACATAACTTGGAAAGGAATTTTATAAATATTAAAAAGAACCAAGTAAAACATTCACTCCTCTTTTATTATTTATATTAAGCCATATAGGACCAAGAAGTGGTATCAGAGCAAGTGCTCTGCTTATAAACTCACAGTTATTGAGTTAAAGATCTGAAATGGCTTATAACAGTTTTAAATCTAGCTCAAGATAGTCAATTCTCCTTAAAGAAGGAATGTTTCTAACAAGGCCTCCACTATTTGATGGTAATCACTACACATTTTGGAAAACCACATGAAAAACTTTATACAGCAGCAAAGCATGAAAGCATCGCTCGCTATAGAGCTTGGCCATAGAATTCTTACCATTGTTAGGAATGGGCAATGTGTCCTAGTCAATCTAGAGGATTATGGTGATGCTGACCTTAGGCTTATCAAGGAGAATACAGCAGTAATCAATTACTTACATTATGCACTAGATCTTATAGAAGTTAACAAGGTCTCAGGCTCTGAGAAAGCATAAGAAATCTGGAAGAAGCTAGAGATTGCCTATGAGGGGACTGGTAAGGTCAATGAGTTTAAGATCAACCTCATGCTCACGGAGTATGAGCTTTTCCAAATGGGCGCTAGCGAGGGTATTAAATCCATGGATACAAAATTCATTAACATTGTTAACAAATTAAAGCGATTGGATAAGGAGTTCATCAAAGAAGACCTAGTGAAGTAGATCCTCCGTCTTCTCACATTTGAGTGGGATGCCAAGAAGAGCGTGATTGAAGAGGCTCATGATCTGAAGACCTATAGCTATAATGACATCATAGGCACCTTGTTAACTTAGAAAATGTTTTTGAGGAAATATACTGATATCTCCAAAAGGAGTAAAGGTAAGGAGAGAGAGAACAAAGCCATTATCTTCAAAGCTGATTCTTCTAACGAATCCACCATCTGAGTTATGATGAGAAAATGGCTTTTCTAACTAGGCATTTAAAATGCTTCATTAAGAAGGATAGGAAGTTCAAGAAGAAGAAGTTTCCTGCTAAAAACAAGTCAACTCAACACTAGTGTGGAGCCGAGGAAGGATCCAACAAAGAATACAGTAAAGACATAAAATGATTTGGTTGTGGTGAAGAAGGCCATATTCAATCATCCTATCTGAAGACTAAGAAGGACAAATATAAGAAGAGGTTCACAAAGAAAAATGAGGCACTTGCTACCACCTTAAGTGATTCTAAAGAGTCTTCATCATTTGATGAAGAAGCAACAGATTCCACCAATCTTAGCTTAATGGTGATAGAGAATGAAAGGTTTGAGAGCTCAGCAAATGCTTCTATGAGCAACCAATCCGTTGCTAACTCTAAATTTGAGAGAAATAAAGGGAAGAGCTCACAAGCTAATGTACATCCTGAAATACCTTTATCCATTAAAGAGTTTTCCCAGGTACTCTTGATGTTATGAAACTAATAAAGCAAGGAACTAGTGATAAAAAGTGAAAATCAGAAGACATCATCACTCCCTTGTCTCTTGATATACGCTTTCTTCAAGAAAAAGCTGGGTATCATGAATGTTATAACATCAAGCTCACTTAGCGATTAGATGAGTTGACTGCTAAGATAACAGCTTTAAAGGAGAAATAGGTTCTTCCTCCTACCAATTGTCAAACATCGAGTAACCAAACTCATAATTCTAAGAGGAAGAATCCTCTAAAAATAAGAAAGCAAGCCAGCCCTAAGCCAAAGTGGCGTGTGGCTTTTGTGGCAAAGCTGGACATGCTACAATTCTCTATAGGCATAAAAATGGTTTTTATGATGACTACAAATGGACTAACTTAAGCATTGATAATAACTGGACTAACTTAAGCATTGCTCAAAAGAATGGGTAGCTGAGAAAATGTAATTATTTTACAAGTGAGCCTTAGATCCGCTGATGACATTTGAATGTGGTATTTGGATAGTGGGTGCTCAAGGTATATGACGCTAGATGAAAGTCAGTTCATCTCATTGGAGCACCAAAGAAATGAAAGTGTAAGTTCTAGAGATAACAAAAAGGGCAAGATTGTGGGTGGTGGCACTGTTGGTGTCTCTCCTTCAATCGAAGAGGTTTCTCTTGTCAAATACCTCAAGTTCAACTTGCTAAGTGTAGCCCAGCTTTGTGACAAAGGAAAAAATGTTACATTGGAGTCAGCAAGTTGCTCACTTATTGACTGTAAAACTGACTCAACCATACTCTTTGCTCTTGGAATCAATAATGTGTATATGATTAATTTATCCTAGGCTCCAATAATGTTTATCTTCTATCCAAGGAGGATAATTCGTGGTTTAGGCATAGAAGGTAGGGTTATATAAATATGAACATTCTGTCCAAACTAGCCAAAAAGTAACTAGATATGGGTTTTCCTATACTTAGATCTTTTCGGCCTAGTTCAGCCTATAAGCATGGGTGGTGTGAGATTTTAATTTATGGTTGTGGATGACTTCACGAGATTCACTTGGATAGTTTTGTTGAGTAGTAAAGATGAATCTTTTGTCAAACTTAGTAATCGGATAATGAATGAAATAGGACCTAAAATTAATAGAATCCGAAGTGATCGTGGATAAGAATTCGAGAATTTCCATTTCGAAGAATTTTATTCAAATAATGGTATTGACCACAACTTTTCTGTTCCTTATACTCGTTAACAAAATGGGATTGTAGAAAGGAAGAACAAAAACATAGTTGAGATAGCTCAATCCATGTTAATTGAAAACTATCTACCAACGTACTTTTGGAGAGAAGTTGTTAACACAGCTTCTTATATCTTGAACTGTGTTTTCATCAGCCCAATTCTTGAGAAGTCACCCTATGAGCTTGGCCGAGGGTGTAAGCCTAAGATTGGGCATCTCAAATTATTTGGTTGTAGGTGCTTTATTCTTAACACCAGGGAGTAGGTAGGTAAGTTTGATCTAAAGGATGATGAAGATATCATTCTTGGATACTCAACTAACTACAGAGCATATAGAATATATGTCAAAACAACAGGCCCCTATTAGAGGAGTCTATGCATGTAGATTTCAACGAAATTAACAATACAAATAGACGTCCATCTGATGAAGTTGAAGGAGTAACCCAGCAAGAAAATCTACTCAGTATACCACTCTCTATGCTACCCAACCCAGCACAAGAATTTGAAGCTGAGGAGGTCAAACAAGATGATGACCTACCTATCAACTTCAACGAAGGAGAAGATTCACATCAACCTTAACAACGTATTATAGATCCTCCAACTATAGATTCGAGTCTGCCAAGGGAGATTAGAACTAATTGAAACCATCCACTCGAAAGCATTGTCGATGATGTTCATAACCTAGTAATGATGCGAGGTTAGCTTAGCATGATGATGAGCCATCTAACTTTCATCTCATTGATTGAACCTAAGAATTTTGAAGATGCAAAAGGAGATGATTATTGAATGATCGTGATGCAAGAGGATTTGGATCAGTTCAAGTACAATGATGTTTGGGATCTAGTTCCAAAGCCTAAAGGAAAATTAATCATTGGTACCAAATGGGTTTTCAAGAAAAAGATTGATGAAGATGGCGTGGTTGTCAGAATCAAGTCCTAGCTTGTTGCTCAAGGCTAGAATCAGTAAGAAGGCATTGACTATGATAAAACTTATGCTCCTGTATCTCAGCTTGAACCAATTTGAATCCTATGTACTTTAACATCCCATATGAACTTCAAATTGTTTCAAATGAGCGCATCTCTGAATGGATTCATTTAAGAGGAAGTTTATGTTCACCAACCACCAGGCTTTAATGATCTGAAGAATCCTGAGCATGTCTTTAAACTGAAGAAAACTCTTTACTGATTAAAGCAAGCTCTAAAATCTCAGTATGGGAGGCTGACCAATTTCCTAATTAGTAAGGGCTATGAAAGAAGTAAAGCAAGTATGACTCTATTTATCTAGCGAAGAAAAGAAGATGTGTTGATAGTCCAAATCTATGTTGATGACATCATATTTGGAGCAACTGATGAGAAGTTGTGCAAGGAGTTGAGCAAGCAAATGAAGAGAGAATTTAAAATGTCTATGATGGGATAGCTCAACTTCTTTCTTGAACTTCAAATCAAGTAGAGTGAGGATGGAATCTTCATTAGTAAATCTAAATATGCGGAACTTAAGAAGTTCGATATGGAACATTCGAAGCCATTATCCACTCCCATGTCACTGATAGAATCTTAAGTAAGGATGAAACTAGTAAACAAGTAGATATCACATTTTATAGAGGAATTATCGGTTCTCTTCTTTATCTAACAGCTAGTAGGCTAGACATTGAGTATGCTATGTGCTACTGTGCATGTTATCAAGCTTACCCCAGAGAATCTCACTTAGCAACTGTTATGAAAATTCTCTGACATTTGCAAGATTTTCCTAGATGCAGGTCCATGGTATCCCAACAACTCTTATTTTACTCTAAGAGGATTCACATATGCTGACTATGGAAGAGACAAGCTCGATAGGAAAAGCACCATAGGATGATGTCATTTCCTTGGATAATGTCTTGTCTCATTGTATAGAAAGATGCAAACTTCTATTGCGCTGAGTATAGTTGAAGCTACATGGTGGAAGGAAGTTGTGTAACACAATTGCTTGGATTAAACAACAACTCGAAGATTATGGAATAATGTCAAAATGCCTTTAAGTTATGTGTGATAAAAAAAGTGCAATTGACCTATCTAAGAATCTAGTCCAACATGATACGATGAAGCATGTCAATGTAAGGCATCACTTCATAAGGGATCATGTGCTAAGGGGAAATGTCAAATTGGAGTATGTTCCTTCTAAGGATTAACGAGCTGAAATATTCACCAAACCATTGCCCAAGGAATAGTTCAATGTTCTAAGGTAGCTTATTAGAATAGCGAACCCCATATGAAGAAATATCAAGAAGTTTGGATAAGTGTTGGAGATCAAATCGTAACTCAGCCAAATGAGGTAACACGTATTTAACACCATTTGCATTTTAAAAGTAATGTTGCTGGATTTAGTTTTGCTGTTAAAAATTAAAAACCCACTTTGATAGTTTTGAATTGGAACCGTCTAATTGCAAAACTCATCATTTTACTAAGCCGGTTAATTAAGTTGAAGAGGTCTATAGAAGCTGAAGTTTGAAAGACAGAGAAGTTACTTGCATCTTTGAAGCCTCAATCGTATTCATCTGCAAAAACCTAAATATCTTTCTACCAAAATTCCTTTTTCTTCTGCAATGGCGAGAACAAAATCAACCTTTATCTTTCAAGGCAACTCAAAAAGAAGTATTTATGTGGATGCTAAAGGGAAAAAAAGAGAAGATTACATTCCCCTTTAGAACAATCTTCATTAAGGTTTAGTGGGGCTCAAACTTGGACTTTGGTCCTATTTACATGGTCGATTATGAAGTTCTATTGAGGAACATGATCCTTCACAAAGTGATCAAGCAGCAAAATCTGAGTTGGTTTTTACAATTAGAAAGACTAGCCATTTGGGCTTTATTAGGAGCTTTTTCAAGTATCTTTACACCATCCAAGGGTATAATGATATTCTCCTAGTAAATATTGAGGGAATTTCTCACCTCCTTTGCTCAAGGCTTATTGGAAGCATTTTGAATATGCTATGCAAGGGTACTCAACTCAAAAGAAATGGAGATGAGGATGCTATGGTGGTTCTTGATGATTGGGAACTTCCCGCCAATTATGGATCGGGCAAGATAGTTGCTTCTAGAATGAGCTGGATAGTAAGGGCGTAATATGAGCTTGTGGTGAAGCTATTTCTATCCAAGATGGGGTCTCTCACTAGGTGCACCTACTTTGAGAGGTATGTGATCTACCATATGGTAGAAGGTGAGTAGTTAAACTAGCTAGTGATGACCAAAATTACTACCATCTACCATTATGGCTATTTGATCACAGCCTTGATGAAGGCAGTGAAGATGGATATTTCATCCCTTGTTGGCGGTTCAGGGGGAACTATAATAATGATGCACTTTAGTAAGCTATATCATGACCAGGTGCATACTATGTACACCAAAGCTTAAGATGCTAAACGAAAAGCTAAGATTATACCAACAATATTCCCTATGAATGTCGCTAAG
>CATIWQ010070128.1:0-11505 GCA_949673415.1 Euphorbia schlechtendalii | reverse complement strand
CTCGAGAATATAGAGAAATCTAGTGATCGAAACAAGGATTCGAATCACTTAAACATTTTCTCGCTAACACTTAAGAACGTAGCGAATCTAACTATACACACACTATATTTGCACTCTTATTTCTGCACTTCCTTTATTGCACTGAAGGCATACCGCATGAAATTGTTGAAGATTTGGAGCCCTATTTATAGAGTTTGAAGGGTTGCGTCTATCCAAATGAAGAGTCACATCCATTAATGAAAGATTGCATCTCTTCAATGTGATTGGTTGAGAGGCTTTGATTCAATCCACAATGGATAGACACCTTTTCATGATTGGTTGACTCCTGATAAGTGTCTTTTCGTTGGTAGTTGATGGCGGTTGATAGCAGTTGATCATGCTTATCTGGCAGTTGGTAGTTAAGAAGATAATACTAGAAAACCGTCCATGTCGCGACCGCGATATGTGTTTCGCGACCGTGAACCTTTGATTGGCAGATTTCTATTTTTGAAGTGAACAGGTCACGATCGCGAGGCATTGTCGCGACCGTAAATTGAGTTTTCTTCAGAAATCGCCTTGTAACTTCACTGATCTTCGACAGCTTCGATTCTAAGCCAAATCTTCAAGTTCCATGCATCATTTTGCACATTTTTCACTCTTTTTTCATAGAATTCCAATTTAGTTCATTTTACTCCCAAGATTTACCTAGTATCTGTATTTGCATCAAAAACAACTACATACCACGTGAAATCTTTTATATGAATTATAAAAATGACTAAAACTATAGTGTTTATATTATGAAATTATTATGATAATAAGTGTAATTATACACTTATCAGCGATTCCCACAAAAACGAGATTTTGGAACCATTATTGATTAAACTTATTAGTAGAAAAGTGGCGAACAACAAACACTCAGAAATAACTATATACATGTGTTGGTATCATGTCTTATTGCAGTAGCAATACAAGTGTCCTCATAATAGAGATACTAATTACCTTGTGTGGGAGTTGCTATACTTTGTATACATATTCATACCCTGGTGATCAGGATGATACGAGTGATTACGGGTATAGTGATGATCACTCGTTGGTAAGCTGAGTAGTCAAGATGGGATCCATCGCTCCTGATTTAGTGATCTAATGGAAGTTGTACCTTAAGGCCTCTTATTGAAGAGACACACATATAAACCTCTGATTAGAGTGTAAAATTGATAAAAAGAGTTTCTAGTTAATCTTGATACATTATGGTGAGTGGTGTTCTTCATGAGCAAGTCTAATTCAAGATACCTACATCTATTACATGAGCTAACACTTAATCCGAACTCAGTAAACAAGATGGTACTTAACCTGATGGAAGGAGTGTATTGTACTGGTTACTATAGTAGAACTAGATCAAGTCACAAGCACGTGGTATTTGGAGTATTGAGGGTTCATACGCCTTTGCTAGAAATCCCAAATGATGGAGTTATCGAGTTCCATATCGATCTAGAGCACTAAGCCTTAAGGTTCCCGGACGGGAAACCAAGTTTAGGTTGACCTCTAGCGGCTCAATATTTCGAGATCCTATGAGGTCACACAATATGGGCCTTTTACTAGACTAAGTAAAGAACTTATTGACTAGGTCTATGCCGAGAATGTAAGGAAAGTCATAATCGTTGGATGACTTATTAATTGGTTGAACCAAATAATATTTAAAGGATTTAAAGAGAGTTGGAAAAATTGCACAAGGCGGAGCAAGGGAAATTTTTGGGCCTCGTGAACACGGGATGTTCGCGGGTGGGGCTTCTACAGTAGCCTCACGAGCCTCTAGCATGCGTTGGCATAAGGATTTAAAGAGAAGAGTTGGAAAAATTGCACAAGGTGAAGCAACAGAAATTTTTCCCATTGTGAGTGGACCACGCAAACACGGGATCTTCGCGGGTGGGGCCTGCGCGACAACTTTGTGAGCAAAATTACTCATGGGTCGCTAGCTTGCATTAGCAAAAGGCCAACGCATGCTGGTGGGCTGCAGGCCCGCAAGCGTTGCTAGGAAGCGCTTGCGTGGGCCTGCACTGCAGGCCCACTAGCTCGAGCCTCCAAGCCTGGCTTGCAGGACTGCCCGCAAGCCTGGCTTGGAGAAAAAGGCTAGCCCATTAAGGCTTACCTTGTACAACAATGCAGAGCCCGTGCAAGAGGGCAATGCGCACGGGTTGACCCACGCTGAGATGTGGCTCCGCGCGTCAACCCATGTGAGATGGGGATGCTAATTAAGGGGAGCTTTTCTCTCCCCTCTTACTATAAATATTGACCTCCTCCTCCTCTTATCACTTTAGCTTAGCCATTCCTTATGAGTTTTGACATCTTTTCTTCGCAAGCTTTTTACGAGATCCTCCACGAGTTTCTTCACTTTCGCAAGAATTCTTTTGAAGGCTTATTCATATTTTAGAAAGAGCCTTCTAAGTTTTATTTTTTGGGTTAATCTACAAGAGGTCTAGCAGTTGCTTGTTAAATAACGAGTTCTTCCTCTACAAGATGTTTTGGTCGGTTAGGGTTCGTGTGGACTAGTCATAGAGGTCATCCTGATTTGGAGGCTTGTGCTAATGAAGTGTTGTCCAACTGTTCTAAGGAAGCGCCGCACCCAAGGGAAAGGCAAGCATCAACTAGTAATGCTCTAAACTTAGATGCTAGGTTTTTTTTATTAAGTTTTATAAACATATTAGCATTTATGGAATGTTTCAACTTATATTATATCAATCATGGCATGCTTAGAAGATCTTTTAGAATTAATTTTAAATTTTGAAATTCCACCGTGCAAGTTTGCATGTTCAATTATTGCCTTAATTAACCAACAATATCAAGGATCTCTTTCTTATGCAAAAACTTAAGACCTTTGACACCAATATGTCCTAGTCTTTTATGTTAAAAATCAAATTAAGCATATTTAACAACAGCATAAAAAGATCCTTCAACAACATAACTATTTAGATAGTAAAGGTCATCAATCAAGTTACCACTAAAAACACCTTTGTCAGATTTCATAACTTCAATGACTTCACCTTGATCCTGCTAATACATTCCCTTACAGTCTAAATAACTAAGGGAAATAAAGTTCCTTTTGAGACCAGGGATGTACCTTACATCCTTTAACAAAATTCTTTTATCATTAACAATTAGTTGCACATAAACAACACATAGGATTTCACAACAAGAATTATTTCCCCTTAAGACTTTTCTTCCCTCAACATGTTCATATTCAGAAAACCATTCTTGTCTAAGTGTCAAGTGAAAAGTACAACTAGAGTCGAGGATCCATGCTTCTTGATCTCTATTTGGACTTACACTCAAAACCTCAAAATCCCCAAGATCAATAGTATTGTTAATTCCTCCAACTTGTTTAACTTTAAGTTTTCCACTTAAGGTAAGTCTACAGAAATTTCTGGTATGTTACTTTTTATTACAGTGATAACATGTTCTTTGTAAGATTTAATCTTATTACCATCTTGAATGGACTGATCATTAGTAGTGTTCTGTTTATCATAATTATCATTATTAGGCAATTTTCCCTTCTTATCTTACTTCCCCATTTTAGTTTCGACAACTAAAGCATCGATTGGTTAACCTTTGGTCTAATTACTTTTAGAACCGTACCATATTTTAAAGCACTCTTGACATCTTTAAACATTTTAAGAATGGAGTTTAGGAGTATGATAACTTTTCTTCAGAAAATTTTCCATTGGAAGCTTCTAAATTCATGATTGAAGTTTGAAAATCACCATAATTTTCATTTAAAGTTCTAGCATGATTCATTTTAAGGCTATATGATATTTTTATTGCACTAAAATAAATCTCATCTTATTTTTTTACAGAGAGAAATCAATTTTACCATCAATTTATCCATATTAATCCTGGCAATAGACATGATTTTAATTTAATTCAGTATGAAAAATTAAGAGTTAACTGAATTTAAGATAGAAAGACTTGAAGTGGTAAGAATCCTACAGAAATACAGAAAAGTGAGAGGATCCTAATCTTAGCAAGCAAATTAGATTCTTCTAAATCAATAAAGGAATTAAAAATAAAATAGTAGTTACAGCAGCTAGTATCAGGTAACAAATCTATCTTATTTGTCAATTCACACAAGAGCTCTAGAGAAATATTTAACTTTAGATTAAAAGCAAAATTAGGATAAAAACAAATTTTCATACAACAACAACAACAAAAGATAACACTAAAAGATTTCTTATTTTTAATTAACAAGAAAGAAGAAAACATAAGCCAGAAAACAAAACACAGAGTTCATGCAATTTTCTACCACATGCATTTTAAGAGAGAAAGTAGAGAGGATTTGTAGAGCTTTTAGGTCTTCCTTAATAGTGTATTTATAATATGTGTATGAAAATTGAAAAAAAAAAGTTGTTAGGTAACCTAATGCTGGTTAATCAAGATAATAATTGAACATGCAAAGTAGCAAGACGGAATTTCAAAACTTAAAATTAACCCTAAAAGATCTCCTAGGCATGGCTTGATTGATATAATCTAAGATGAAACGTTCCATAGCTATCGGGTTTATAAAACTTATTAAAAGAAACCTAACATCTAAGTAAAGAGCAATACTAGTTGATGCGTGCTTTTCCCTTGGTGCGGCATTCCCTTAGAGTAATTTAACAGAACTCTATTAGCACTAGCTTCCAATCTAGGATAGCCTCTACGATTGACTCACATGGATCTTCACCGAATAAAACCTTTGTTGAGGAAGAACCTATTGGTAGACGGCAGCTGCTAGTTTGCTCGAAGACCGACCTGAAAATGTTAACTAAGAAGGCTCACTTTAAAAGAAAGAGTCGTCTAAAGAATTCTTGCGATGCTGAGAAACTCTTGGAGGATCTCGCAAAAAGCTCGCGAAGAAAAGATGTCGAACTTAAAGAGAAAGGCTAAGCTGAAGTACAGGAGAAAGGAGATTGGGAGCATTATATATAGGGGGAGGGGAGTTCAAAACTCCACTCAAAAAACCAATGACGGATGGGAAAAATCTCATCCCACACGCGAGTTGGCGTGCGGAGCTCCAGCTCCGCGCAGGCCGACCCCCGCCACAGCCCGCTTAGGTGGGCTGTGCGCTGGCTTGCAAGGTAAGCCCTAATGGGCTTGGCTTTACCCGCAAGCCCAGCTTGCGGGCGCCCTAGTGGACCTACTGCCCGCTAGTGCACGCTGGCCCAATGCCAGAGCATGCTAGTTGCTCGCGAGCATTTTTCTCGCTGAGCAGCCACGCAGGCCCCCACTTCGAACAACCCGATTTGTTGGGGCCCACTTACAATGGGAAATATTCCCTTGTTCCGCTTCGCGTAAATTTTCCCAATTTTCTCCGTTAATCCTTTTAAAAATAATCTGGTCCAACCAATTAATAATTCATCCAACGAATTCGACAACCTTAGGGGGTGTTTCTCCAAACTTATGACTTGTGACTTATAACTTAAAAGTGTTTTTTTAACTTTTAAAGAGTTTAAAAATAAGTAGTCAAGTGTTTCTGTAAAACGATTTTTAAGTCATTAAAAGTGTTTCTCAAAATTAAATTTTAAGTCACTTTTAAGTTGTTGAATCTTGAAAAGACTATAAAGTACACGTTTAATAAAAGTATTGAATATAATATAGGGGTAATATTGTAATTTGTTTGGTCAAAAAGTAGATTTGAAAAAAAGTCACTTTTAAAAAGTAAGGGGGCGTTTCTCCAAACTTAAGACTTGTGACTTATAACTTAAAAGTGTTTTTTTAACTTTTAAGGAGTTTAAAAATAAGTGGTTAAGTATTTCTGTAAAACGATTTTTAAGTTATTAAAAGTATTTCTCAAAATTGAATTTTAAGTCACTTTTAAGTTGTTAAATCTTGAAAAGACTATAAAGTATATGTTTTATAAAAGTATTGAATATAATATAGGAGTAATATTGTAATTTGTTTGGTCAAAAAGTAAATTTGAAAAAAAAAATCATTTTTAAAAAGTAAGTATTACCTACTTCTTACTTTTTACTTAAAAGTACCTTTTTTAAGTTGAAAAAAGTTTAGAGAAACACTAAACTAGCTAACTTTTAATTTAAAATTCTACTTTTAAGCAAGTTTGACTAACTTTTAAGTTTAGATAAACACCTTCTAAGTATTATCTATTTCTTACTTTTTAGTTAAAAGTAACTTTTTTAAGTTGAAAAAAGTTTAGAGAAACACTAAACTAACTAACTTTTAATTTAAAATTCTACTTTTAAGCAAGTTTGACTAACTTTTAAGTTTAGAGAAACACTCTCTTAATATTCTCAACATAGATTCAGTTTATAGGTCCTTTACTTAGTCCGGTAAAGACCCAAATTGTGAGACCTCATAGGATCCCGAAGTATAGCCGCTAGAGGTTAGCCTAAACTTGACTTCCCATCCAGGAACCTTTAGGCTTAATGTTCCAGACCGATATGGAACATGATAACTCTAAACAATCAAATGGGTTTTCTAGCAAAAGCGAATGACCCCCGATACTCAGAATCTCATGTGCATGTAACTTGATCCGGTTCTGCAATAGTAACCAATAGAATACACTACTTCCATATGGTTAAGTAATATCCAGTTTGTTGAGCTCGGATTAAGTGTTAGCACATGTAATAGTCGTAGCTATCTTGGAATTAGATTTGTTCATGAAGAACACCACTCGTCATAATGTATCAAGATTATTAGAAACTCGTTCTATCAATCTTATACTTTGATTAGAGATTTATGAGTGTGTCTCTTCAACAAGAGGCCTTAAGGTACATCTCCCATTATATCACTATATCAGGTTGACTACTCGGCTTACCAACATGTGATCATCACCATACCCGTAATCACCCGTATCATCCTGATCGCCAACGTATGAATAAGTATGACCCAAACTATAGCAACTCTTAGATAAGGTAACCAGTATCTCAAGTTTGAGGATACTTGTACTACTACTGCAATAAGACATGACACCAACACATGGATATAGTTATTTCCGAGTGTTTGTCTTGTAGCGGTCTCCAATGTATTACCCGAATAACTTCATGTGTTAACTCAAGGTACCACATTCAGTTCGTGAGATCGGCTGCTTAGATCTAATCTAAGGAGTAAGCCTACACATGCTAGTCTGTTCGCTTCATTGATGTCCAAACTCAATGAAGCTATGACTAGGGATATTTAGACTATTCATAGTAACACGTACGTGCGGTTCTCACACCACATAGCTCTCACTATGTCCTTGCACTTTTACCCTATGAAGTGTCATGGACTTTGTCTTATCAATGCGCATATATAATACCACATACATATGATACCAGCAAGATACATAAATAAAACAAACACTAATAAATAACAAAGATGCCTTTATTGTTAATAACAATAATCTGAAACTGTTTGTACATTATAACTAATTAATATATATCTTTTAATTGCCTCTAGGGCATACATCATGTCTTAGCACCTAGATCACAACAAGTAGTGACCTCAAAATTGCTTTTACTTAATGATTATAAAGTGCATTAGAGTGGAGTCTCGCACAAAAGAGAAAAAAATCAAAAAGTATTCAAAAGCAATTTGAGGAAAAACACGAGTTATGATTTCGTTTAAAATATGGAGAACTAAAAGAAGTCAAAGAACTTAAACAAATGTTGTGGATCGCAAGATAACAGGTAATGACAACTCCAAAACACATATTTCAGATCTTCAAACATACATAATCGATAATTGAAAGGGCAACAGAAATAAGAAACTCAAACTCAATTAAATCGCATGTTATGAGATTAAGCAAATCTAAATAAAAAAGATGCAAATCAATGCAAGAATCTAAAGGACACAATTTAACAATAAATACAATGCTTTGTCACTAATCTATAGAGATTGTAGTCGCGATTTACAGATTCAAACATAAAAATGCATAAAGAAAATCATTCAAAACTGTAAAGAACACAAGAATTATGGTACTTTCACCATACGGCGTATAAAAAATTATGGGGTAAACCACAAGGATTTTAGAAGTTTTATGAAGATCATCGAAGAAATCAAGCTGGAAAAGAAGAGTACAGGCCAAATTACTTTCACTTTCTAAAGAATTCATGCGATTAAACCTAATTAGCATGAAAAGCATACAGGAAAAACTAAGAAAGTGATAAAAGCCTCAATAGAGAATACTAAGCTTACAGAATTACAAGCCATACCCAAATAACCCATTGATAGCTCCTTATATAGAGAGAAGATGAAAATTGCAGCTAACACATACCTCTTAAGTCACATCACGCGCCATAATCTCCACTGGATTTAATCCCAAAAACTCAGGGGTAATATGAAAAACAAACAAAGAGAAGAAAAGAGTTAAGCATCTCAAAGAAACAAGGAGCAATACAGGAAACCCTGACACGGAAAGAGCTTAAAAATGAAGGCTTTGACAAATGGGCCTAAAATAACTAAGGTCTCTAAATAGGCTTTGGGCTTTGGAAGGTTTTCTAAGGTGACTTTTAGGCCACATAGGAAATAGAAAGCGATGTGCTGAAAGAATTGTGGTTGTGATGTTATATTGATTGAAAAAAATTGCACAATCTATAAAATCCTTTAAAAATGCTAGTTTATGCAATGATTTAGAAAAGGGTCACCTTAATAGTAAAATGAACATTATGAAGACAAGTTTCTTTTAGGCATGAAAGGCTTGTTTCTCTCTCTGAAAACATCTTGAGATTACAGGATAGTGTTTTCCTTTCTCTCTCAACATCTCTCTTTTAATCAGTGATTTCCTCAGTTAACGCTGTCACCATCATCTCAATTGACAATGTGTTGAATTTCTAATCAATTAATGCTTGACTTCTAAATCTAAGAAGCTTTAATAACATATAATTAAGGATTTGAATACTTGACTTCTAAATCTAAGAAGCTTTAATAATATGCAATGAAACTAATCGACCTAAATAATAAGCTAATAGTATATCGTGAAACCAATCTAACCTTTATCTTATTTGTTACATTCATAACTTACAAATGCAACATGTTTTTTGACAATTTTTCTATCTATTGGAATGGTTTATTGCTGATTTTGGATTAATGTGTATATTTAGGTGTTGGGCGATTATGTGAAGAAATCTCAAGAAAATAAGGTTAGCCTGGAGTCAAAGTTAACACTAGAGTTAGAAGGCAGCAGCTATCTGAAGTTAGTCTGGAGTCAAGGTTAAAGGGTTGCAAACAGAGGCAAATCTAGTATTAATCAATCAACTGGATTCCAATAGAGGACTTACTGTTTAATTAGGAATCTCCTATTTTGTCATTTTATTATTTATTTTCTTTTTATTAGATAATTTAGGAATATAAACCAAATGGATTTTAATGTTTTGATTTAGTTAGACTTCTTACCTAATTAGGAGATAAATTTTCTCTCCTATTAAAATACTGATACCTTGGCAAGAAGGCATCTGGTTTTTGAACGAAGCTGCATCCAACAACGTTGTGATCTTTAATTGTTTTACTTTTCGTTTGATTTGAGTGTCAATTTTAATTTTTAATCAAACTATGCGTAGCTAAGTTTATCATTCTTTCGACTAAGGAGATTACTTGAAGCTGTTATCAACGTGAGGCTTGTTCTTATTTGTATTTTTGAAATTTTCGAATCCAAATCAGTAATATATTTAATGTTCGAACTTTGATTTCGTTAATTCAGCCAGTTTTTGTTTATCGAATGAATGAACATATTGTTATTTTATTGTATTTATGCTATCATGATACAATAGAAATTTTGTAACTAACGAATTCCTCCAAAAATTTGTGGTTTGATTTGAATTAAATCTTTTCTTTATGTTAGCATAAAGTTTCGAATTAAAGTTGGTTCTTACTCATAAAACCTTTTGAAATTAAACATTGTCAGCTATCTACAATTGCGTTTCAAAATTGAGAGTAAACGATTTAGCTATCTACTATCATTCTCATATTTGGAAAAGATTTGATTAATTGAGCTATCATGATTAAACTAACTGACTGATTAATTCAAGAGATTCACGTTTTGTGCCTGTAATCGATTGATATAAAGCTAAAAGTGTTCCTTGGTCGGAAGATTCTCTCCAACTGATTTCCACTCCTTACAATTTTTAATTTACCAATTGTGTTAACTATCAATTTCTAAATCCAACTTCAAACCCCCCATTTTTTATTTTTCGTTGCAATTTACTGGTTATTTAATCAAATAAGATTGATTTCGTAAGTCCCTGAGGAAACGATCCCACTTATCGTTATCGAAAATATACATTGTTTTTAGTGGAACGGGTTTATAAATTTATTTTTGACAGATTCGACGCACGTTATAAATCTTCTATCAAAACTAACAACTTTTGGTATAAAAAAATTGAAAAATATAAATACCTTGTTCCCGGCCTGGCCTGATATACATACATACATACATACATACATACATACATACATACATACATACATACATACATACATACATACATACATATATATGGCTAAATGCATCAAGACCCCCTTGAAGTTGGCTCAAAAAACCCGATGCCACCCTCAACTTTCAAAAGAACCAGTTACCCCCCTCAACTTGGCCAAAAGGACCAGTTACCCCCCTTAACTTGGCAAAAATGCACCAGTTTGCCCCTACAATGCCACGTGTCAATTTCTGGTTAAAGAGAGAAAAATCAGAAAAATGACATCTTTGAAAAGTCAAACCAACCAGATTCTGACACGTGGCATTGAGGGGGCTAACTGGTGCATTTTTACCAAGTTAAGGGGGTTAACTGATCCTTTTTGCCAAGTTGAGGGGTGTAACTGGTCCTTTTGAAAGTTGAGGGTGGCATTGGGTTTTCTGAACCAACTTCAGGGGGGTCTTGATGTATTAGGCCTATATATATATATACATGTACATGTACATTTACATGTATACATATACGACATATACATATACATACATACATACATACATACATATATATATATACACACACACACACACACATATATATATATACACATACATATATAGATACACACACACACACACACATACATACATACAGATATATATATATACATACATATACATATATATGTGGCTAAATGCATCGGTAGCTCCCTCACCTTTCGCCAATCGGCCTACTGCCCCCCTATCCTTTTAAATGGACCCAATAGCTCCCTATCCTTTCAAAACGTGCACCCCGTAGATCCCTCCGTCCTACTCAAATGCTGATGTGGCTTCCATTGAATTCTCAAGCACGTTGTTGACTTTTTTAAAAAAATTAAAAAAATTAACAAAATTAAAAATATAAATCGGGTAAAAATAACCTAAATCCCTATTGATGTTCCTTCTCCTCCAGCGCCTCTGCTTCGTCTCTTCTAACATTGATTTTTATTCTCTACTTTCTGCTCTTGATTATTTCATTCTTAACTACTTCATTTCTCAACTACATCATCTCTTTACTTGATCAGTTGATATGGAACAAGGTTTACCTAATTTTCGGATTCCAATATGCCATTGTGGAGAAAAAGCAGAAATGAAAGTTTCGTGGAGCAGTGATAACC
>CATIWQ010070126.1:0-22568 GCA_949673415.1 Euphorbia schlechtendalii | reverse complement strand
CCTCAAATACCCTTTTAGTGTCTAACATATTGAAATTGCCTATTTGGTGTCTCACGTATTCACTTTTTACCTATTGGGTATTTAACGTATTCACTATATGATTATTTGGTGCACGATCTATTTAATTTTAGTATATAAAGTGTCTATCTAACAAAATAAAAAACGTTAAATAACTATATTGTCATTTGGAGAATGAGTACGTTTCATTGATCATGTATAGAATTACCGATCCTCAATGGTCTTTTAAGTTATCGTATTAAATTTCGATATGTTAGGTACCAAATAGGCTAAAATTGAATATGTTAAGCACCAAATAGGCAATTTTAATAGCTCATGAATCAAAAGGGCAATTGAGGTCTAAAATATGCCCCGAAAAGGTATTTAATCCATGAATTATGATTAAACACAAACTTGATCTAAATAGAAAAAGAAAAAGAAAAGTTAGAAGGAAGCCATTGGGCCCTTGTGAGAATGCTTGAATTGGGCCTTTCTTATGGTTACAGCAATCAATCACCAAAACAATTCACTGATTCCTCAATGATCTTACTAATCAGAATAATATTCTTAACTTTTTCTGATTTGAATACACTGAATCATTTTTGAGTCTGGTGTTTCATATTCTATTTTTTTTAACTTGCATTATGCTTCTTTTTTAAAACAATATATGTGAAATTGTGAAAATAATGGAATTTTAAACCTAATTATAGGGTATACAACTGAATTAGTTCTCCTTGCAATAAGTACAGGGCCGTCAAGGGATATTTGAAATAAAAATTCCATTTCATAATGAAACTGGTGTTATCTTTGTGCTTGAGCTATTTCTAAAATGCACATTAAACTAATATTGTTTTTCAACTTGAGTTCATTTTAAGCTGATTATCTTAGTAATATGTGCAATTATAATTGATAGATGGCCTAATATATCAAATTACATGAGTGGGGCCTAAATAGACAATTTGAAAGTTTAAAGGACTTAAATACCTGATTCTTCTCCCTGCAGATATTTCAAAAAATAATGGGCAAAGAAAAAAAGTGTATATGTTTGTACATCAATATTTTAACGAATTTCCAACAATAAAAACACTTAAAATATTTACATCAATAATATCGAATTAATTATATATTTATATTTGTTTGAAACAAGTAACTACAACTTATGCATATTCTGATATTCACACCATTTGATCAAGTTTTATACCGCTCATCTAATGGTGTAAATAATAAAATATAATAGTTACCCTGTAATTGTTTATTATCGATTCTGACTTCATATGGGCATTATGTTATTTTTTCAATTACGATGGGTTCGTTGTTGACACTCACAAGATAATAAAACAAGCATTCAATAAAGTTGCACTCACAAGATAACACAAGCATTCAATAAAGTTGCACTCACAAGATAACACAAACATACAATAAAAAAAATACTTTAATATTTTTTTTTTGATATGGTGTCTAATTCATTGACATTGTGAATCTGGTGTTTGTCGTATTCAATTTTACCTATTTGATATCTGTCATATTGAATTTTATTACAATAATTTAAAGGATCGTTGGGACTTAGGTCTTGGTATAGTGGTTAAGACGAAAGCTGTGGATTTTAAAGATTTCAGGTTTGAATCACATCCAGGGCGAGTTGTGGATTTTTCTTTCCATTTAACGTATAAGTCCAAATGAGGCAAAAAAAACTTTAAAGAAAAAATTTAAGGGATCATTGAGGATTGGTAATTCTATGCATGATCAACAAAACATACTCATTCTCAAAATGACAATTTAGTTATTTCATATTTTTTATGTTATTAGATAAACATTTTATGTACTTAAATTATATAGATTATACATCAAATAAACATATAGTAAATATATTAGATGTTTAATAAGCGAAAGTGACTAATTCAATCTCCACATAAGTAATTTCAATAGTAATTTCAATAGGAAAGAACTTTTTAGAAATATTGTAAATTAAACTAAGAGATTAACGGATTGATCTAAACTTTATTATTGTTTGTTCTTACATTTTCCACGTTAGAAACTAAAAATTAAAACAAAAGTAATATTTTTTGAAATCCATCCGACTATAAACCAGAGGTAATCTCACTGTTCGTCTATCCCTTTGGGCCAGTATTTTAAAAAACGCTAGGCGCTAGTCGGGTAGTCGAAGATAAATCGGGCCCAGACGTTGATTAATTGAGGTGTAGGCGGACCACCGCATTTTTGCTTTTGTGTGTGTATATATTTATTAAGTATATTGTTAATTGTTTGGTCATGGTCATGTTCTTTGCCATTTAATAAATTTTGATGATAAATTTCTGTTTCAGGTAATGCACTATTCTTGCTGGTCCATGTCATGCTAATAATGCCTTCAACAAAACCACGTCTTATTTTTTTCCAAAAAAAGTTGTAGTAATAACATGATTTTCTTAAAAGAGTGATACATGAATTTGGAGAAAACAGAAAAACAATAAAATTAATTGTAATTTTATGTGTCCAATTAGTTTTTGTTATCCTACCTGATATAAATATGTGATAGGGCCTCCTCTTGTCTGACGGAGGCGAAATTCGGTGGTGAAATAAGCTACTACTTGAAGTTAAACCATAAACTTTATATGATTTTTTAGCGGCTATGAACGGTTGTCTACTTATCTATCAGTTTCAAAAACTTATTTATTATATTCAATTAATAGATTTGAAGCTGCTTAGATTATAATTTAATGGTTTCTCTTAAAACAATTTTCATCATACGATTTTCGTTTCCCTGGTCGCATCTTCATTCAATTAAAAGGTACAAACATAAAATTTATAACTCGAAACATTTTGTTGGAATCTTTAACAATTTCAGTTAGTTTTAATAATATAAATTTAATTTTAGTGCAATATTGTTCAACTAATTAATGTGGTGAACCTTTAATTTAGAAACAAGCTTGACAGTTTGGAACAAAAATATGCACTGATATCAAGGCCCATTAGAAGACCCAAAAATTACATGAACTAAATAAAGGTATGCCTCGGCACCACTACGCGCCGACACCATATCAGTATAACATCATGCCGAGGTATAGAATCACTAATTAAATAACTTTCGGCGTTACCCACCGCGCTTATGCTGAGACATCATCCTCAGAATCCACGCCAACTCTGACGTTTCAATCTCCTTTGCCGCATTAAATGCATTACCAACTGGCAGAGATGAATCATTTAATGCTCCGATGGCGGACAAGACCCCCAAGCGGCTTGCCACACGTGTACCTCTTACAGATGGGTCCCACATGTCATCATTACACACAATCCTATAAATGACAAGTCTCCAACTGTAGAGGTATGGTAATCGTGAGCAGAATTCACTAAGACCACTTTTCCCTGATCACTGACAAGATCGTCGGAGGGTTTTCGCCGGAAACACTTCCGGCCGAAGATTTGTTTTGCAGGACCTTTGAAGACTCGATAAGTGAAAAATCACTTTTGAAGGACATCATGCACTAATCAACCATCCATCAGGGTTAAAATTATTTCAATTTATATTTGTGAAATATATTAATGAATAAAATACCCACAATTAATAATGGACTCGTCACATTGAAATATATTAAGGGTGTTTCTTTAAACTTAAAAGTCAGTCAAACCTGTTTAAAAGTAGAATTTTAAATTAAAAGTCACTTAGTTTAGTGTTTTTCTAAACTTTTTTCAACTTAGAAAAGTTACTTTTATGTAAAAAATAAAAAGTAACTAATACTTACTTCTAGAATTCAAATCTACTTTTTGACAAAAAAAAACAATCTTGTCCCTATATTATATTCAACATCCAATACCATTTTTAAAAGTATGTCTTTTTTAGCCCTTTTAAGATTCAACATCTTATAAGTGACTTAGAATTCAATTTTGAGAAATACTTTTGATGATTTAAAAATCATTTTACAGAAACATTTGACTACTTATTTTAAAACTCCTTAAAAGTTAAAAAAAAAACTTTAAGTTATAAGCTACAAGTCATAAGTTTGGAGAAACACCCCCAAAATATGATTATAACACTTAGCATTTACTGTGATAATTAAGTATCACTAAATGGATTAGGTATTGATGATGGATGATATGTACATGAATGTTTGGTTTCTCAGATATTTAAAACAGATTAAGAGAGGAGCTCAATGATCTCATCTGCCCCCACCTCCCTTTTATATCCATTTGTCACGGGTCGATAGTGTAGAGCACGTGCGGCACTCCAAGGTTCTACCGCATGACTCGGGATCAGCCTTTCCCCACATAGATATGCACTGATTTAGCCCTGCTGAGGGGTCGTCAAAAGAGCGACAAGTAGTATCAACTATCGATCAGTTATGCCATGTATTCCGCATAAGCCCCCTTTATAGTTAAGTCCAAGATTAGCGACAAGATCCCCAAAATCAATTGGGTCGGCATGCCTGAAATATGATAGGATTTTTCTCCCATGTCCTCACTTGCACGGTCACATACAACCTTGAACTAGACCTACTATATCCTAGGGAGTTGTTGACTTGATATGAGTTATAGTTGAATTCCAAAAGTCGAAAGTTCGATTATTGGAAGAAGTACTCTTGGAGAGACCTTTGGCCTAGTATATATTCCGGTCTCAAATTTTAAATTTAAAGTAAACTTTAAAAATATGTTGTAAACAGATTCTTGTGAAATTTTATTTTGCAAATGAGTGTCAATGTTTTCAAAGTTTGCAAAAAGATGAAAAAAAATTATTTTGTCATTAAAAATATTCGTAGTAGAGGAGGTATTTCAATCCATTCAACAAATAAAAAATCGATTAATTTTCAGATATTTTTTCAATTTATTATGACATTTTAAAAGTTATAATCTCATTTCAATCAAGAAAAGTATTTTTACATCTCAATAAAAATAATCACTAAGATGTATTGTAGTTTTATTAGGTAAGATACAAATTTTCAATTCAAAATAGATAAGATTACTTATTTTCATAACGAAATTTTGTATTGGAATTTTTCTTTTAACTTTTGAAACCCAGACATTGATCTGCAAAAAAAAATCCACAATGACATTTTACAAAACAGTCATAATCAGAGGACATGTTTTTGAAGTTCACCCTGGAATTTATAATTACATTTACACACTTTTCATGAAACAAAATCTCTCAAATTAGATTATCAGTCTGTTCTTGTTTTTTTCTCTTGTTTTTCATTTACTTCTCAAACTATTTATCTTTAGCTGAGGAATTTTTTTTTCATCATTTTTTCAAAACTAAATCAACTAATATATTGTTTCCAAACCCGTACACAAATTATTTTTTTAGCCGTTTTATGCAAACAAATTTTTAATTCACATATTAATAAATTAATTTTTTGTGAACGTAAAATCAAATGAGTATGTATGATAAAATGTAAAATTTATAGTTTTAATAGAAACCTTTGGGAGCAAAGGTAATATTATGTATTTCTTTTTTTTCAAAAAAAAAAAAACTTTGTCTAAATATGGACTAGAATCGAAAATAATAAACTGAATTTTTATATGCTATGCTAACTAACCCAGCCAGCGTTCTTGATATACAAAATAACTTTTACTCATAGTAGAATGTTTTTCTTGTTGAATTTCAAAATGCAAAGCTAAACTTTCTTGATACAGTTTTATTAGTAATTTGTTCCTTACGATAGCGATATAAAACATAATGAATATAGTCCCTAACAAGCATGTTCATATATACCATTAGGGATGAAACTATTTTTTTACGGAATTTGCTTGATAGGGAGATAATTTTTGATAGATTTTGCTCTATCATATAGAGCAAATGGATAATGTTTTATGACACAAGCCCACGAGTGGCAAGAAAACGCTTCAGACTATCAACCAAACTCATAAAAAATGGGGTGTTAAAACACCAAATTTATATCAAATAACCGTTCAATTGATGTATTTTGGTTTATTAGTCCAAATTTGACAAAGTCACCATGCAATTTATCAAATTATTTGGTTTTAATTATAAATTTTATAATTTATTTACTCAATCGATGTATAACCGAACCGATCAATTATTAATATATATTTCAAAATTTAATTTTAAATTATATTACTTTAATCTAAATAATTTTATCTGCAAAATTAGTTTAAAAAATATATATTAGTTGAATTATCACTATTTATTGTGTTTTAAAAGCTAGTTTTCTTTAGTTGCAATTTTTTACTTGCCCTTTTTTTAATATATAAACTGTATAGAAAAGTCAATAGAAACAAAAATCAATTGTTTAGTAAAATTTTATTTGATAAAACTTTAAAATTTAATAATTATATACAGTAAAAATGATAAGCAATAATTATGACTCCATTTGGTTTTTTTATAGCTTTCTCACACATTTTATGCTATTTAATAAATCAATTAATAAGGGTATGTAAAAACTAATCTATCTTTAATGTCTTAATATTCCATAATAAACTATAACATAAAAATAATAAGAGTAAATAAGGTTATACATGGAAGAAAAATGAAAAATAATAAGTATAATTTTAAGTCCGTCTATTTATTAGTAGCCATCTTCCACATTTCACATTTTTCAATAAATCAATTAAAAATGGTATGCAAATACTAATCTACCTTTAATGTTTTAGTTTTCCATAACAAAATATGCATTTGATACTATGGAAATAATAAGAGTAAATAATGGTATACATGAAAGAAAAACAGAAAAGAATCATTTAATTTTGAAATGGATTACTATTTTTGATTTCGTATTTTGACTAAATTGATTACTAAAATAACGGATGGAGTATATGACATCGATATATAACAAAAAAAAAAGACTGAAATAATCAACGAACCAATCTAACTAAAAATTCAATTTCGTTCAAGATTTATACTTTCGAGTCTGTTAGGTTTTTTTTATGTATTTGGTTTGATTATTTTAAAGTCGAGGTGAACAAATGCTCACTTATTAAAGTGAGGTCCATAGACTAAATATTTTAAAAAAATTACGGATTAAAATTTGAACCCTTAAAAAGTAAGGTAACAGACCTATATTTTAGAAATTAACTAATGGGTTAGCTTTTAAGAAGTAAGGTGGGTCAATAATTAATTCTTTTTTTACCTCATTTTCTAATTTCTTTATCTTTAGGTTAAACAATTCCATATTTTATCCGAATATTTATCTAATCATTCTATTATTTATGACCATATTTGTTGTAAAGTAAAAAATATTTTGATTTTAATCATTATTGGATTAGCAACGTGAAATCCAATCGTGACAAGATTACTTTGTAATCACACAGGTCATTCTCGAAAAAACTATTATATAAATGTGTTTGATATTATGAATATATTTGTGTATTATTCTTAGATCAAAAGAAAAAAATTATTCATTGATTTCACCACGGAAACAAATTGATTGTTGAATGTGATTTTATTGCTCCAACTCATAAATGTCATTTTACTGCGCTACACGCCAATACGCACTATTATAAAGATTTGAAGCAATTAAATAATAATATTAATAATTAATATATATCCCACTAATCTTAATTACACCGTATAAATAAACTACACGTTCGGTTTCATAGTACTAAATTTTTTAACTATATAGTTTCAGGTTTTAATATAATCATCCAACACTTGTGTCTTTTTAGATTCATTGTGACATTTTATATACGGACCAATTAAATAATGGTCCTAGTAATGTTTGATTTGCTTTTGTCTTTTTATTGCGATTCCAGTTGCATCCACTTCACTTCTATGTTTTCATATTAGATATGAACGTTTTGAATTTTTTTTTTCTCAACCCATTTTCACAAGTGTTTATCCCATAACTATACCTGCAATTAGACAATAAAGGTATTTACATATATATCCTTTCTTAATAACTTTAAGAGTTAAAAATTAAAACATACTTAAATGTGTGCGGATTAGAGCCATATTACGATATTCTTAGAGTGTTTATGTATTTTACATGATTATATACGACATATATATAACAAAACTTTATAATAATATATTTTTTATGTTATATGAAGCCAAAAATCTCTAGAAAATATTTATTACATCAAAAATTGGTATTCATGTCAACTGACCCGAACTCATGCTAAGTGTCTATTTGTTATTGTTTTTCAAGTTAATGTCCCAATAAATTGTTCTCATAAAATTTTTATAGAATTACATATTTTAGTTTTGAATAACACATTCTGGTCCTTCGTGCTGTTTAATTAAGAACTTTCTAACTTGTTTTTTTCCAAAATCAAGTTTGTTACTTTTGGGAATAGCTTGAAAATAGAACTATTTAAAAAAACAGATTGAGAAAGTACAACCGAACTGACTCTGAATTAATCTAATGAGTTAAAAATTGTAACTCATATTCTAGATGAACTCGGTGACTCACACTTTGTAAAAGCTACTTTGTCTTTGTAACTATGCAAATGGAGACATTTTATTTTTAAATTAAAGTCCAAATGCTATAAAACTTATGGCCTTTTAACTCTTTATTGAAAGATATTTGCATTGTATTAAAGTGACGTATATTTATGACTTTTTGCTCATTTAAAAATTGCAGTGATTGGATGATTAAGTTTGGTTGTTGTGATAATATAATGCTAAATTGATTGGTTAGATGCTGCCTGATGAAAAAAGACATTCTCAAATATTAACAATAATCAAATCATATTATATATCTGCAGAATTGACATGATATAAATTTGATGTTGAAAGTTATCTACATATAGTTTTTGGTTGAATTTGAGGAGTTGGCTGTTAACTATATACATGTACTATCCCATTTGGTTTAGTTGATGAAGTTTGATTGGTTGAGTGGGTTTTGATGGATATTTGCTTAAAAGGAGGATTGTTGGGAAACAAATATCTCACGTTGTTAAGAAATGGATGAACATTTTAACTTATAAACATTGACTGTATCTTCATTGGTATGATGTCTTTTTGTATAAAACTTAAAAGCAAATTCATGAGAGTTCTATACTAGAAGTGAAATAACGTAACATTATGATCTATATACAATGTAGCATCTAATAGCGAAGTTTATAACTCAGATTGAAAATAATAAAATTTTAAAGCAACTGAAGTAGAAATAATATAAAATTGTTAATAAGTTTTACAAATTACGGTGCTTATTTGGAATTCAAATTAAATACTTTCTCCGGTGTTAAGAGATTATCATTTTAATCAAGATTCATTCTCTCTTTTATTTATCGTTCTCACATATTAATGAATCATTCAACATTTTTTTCTAATTTACCCGTGTATTAATAATAAAAGAAAATAAATATAAAATGAAATTATAAAGTAATATAATTAAGAAAAGAAAAGAATTTTATAATAAAATAAAAATGATAAATTAAATATTAGTAAATATTTTATTGATGTGGATGAAAATAAAAAATAAGAATCTTTTGCCCTTAATTAATAGAAGGCTAAACATGATTTCATATTGCTTTTATAAGCTCATGCCAGCTGTCCAAATATACTTACAGTATTTCACAAGTTTTAAGTGAAATTAACTTTCAAATAAGAACGTATAAAATGTGGTGTTGGTTTTTAAATGTTCCATCAACTTTATTTTTCAATGGACGTTAAACTGCACTCCACTCACTCCGTCTATTAAATATTGTCATTTTAACTAATTCATATGTTTTAAGATAAAAACTAATCAAATGAAATGATTTACTAGTTTATCATTTCATAAATGACTTATTCAATTTTCAAGACTATTAATTTGTTCAATAAAAATAATTTGACCAATAATCTTCTCTTGTTATTGGAGATTAGAATATATCTTGGAAGTTAAACAAATTAATAGGGGTAGGAATAGAAAATTTAGAAAAAAACATCTTTGAAATACAAAATGATAATAAAAAAGAGACAACCAAATCCCTCTAAAATTACTAAATAAATATTTAGTAAACGGAAGGAGCAAGTAAAATCATTCAAAACACTATTCCAATTCTAATCCTAATCCTGCTGACAGTTATTGATCTAATCATCATTAAATACTTATGATATCCCATCAAACTATGTTCTAATGGCATCATACATAAAATTAATCCATCATATCTACTTGTTGTTAATTAAAATAAAGCACAACATCAATATACCAACAAATAAAATGAGCTACCCACCTAACTTTGGATTTTGATGTAAGCAAGGCTAAGACATTTCTCCTTTGACTTAATCCTGAATATTGGTCTTTACTATTCTTCTAATCGGTACCAACAAATAGTGGGATTTGAACTTTGGAGTACAATTTATCCTCGTATGCTAAAATCAAGAGTAGAATATCGCCGAAAATTTACATACATGCATGGCTGGGAATGGGAGGCACCGACCAACCCAATGCCGTAACTTTCCCTATTTATTTGAAATGTAGATTTTATATATACCAATTTAAAAGGCAAGCTCGTTTAGCAAAAAGAAATAATTAGGCTTAATGTATCTACATCTCCCTGAACTTGTACAAAAAAAGTTGCTGCCACCCTGAACTTTGACATGTGACAGATAGTCCCTTGTACTTGTCTAAAACACGTTACTTTACCCCTTCGTAAAAATATCGGTTTCAAGAACAAGAAGATGAAAATGACGGGTGAAGAATTGATACAATATTGTAAGTAATTAAAGAAAATATTTAGAATAGAGGTGAAGTTCCGAAGAAAACGAAGAACATATATTAGGGATTTTGAATGGTAAGAATTAGAATGTTAGAGATTTTTTTCATTCATTTTCTATTCCACCAACATACTTCACGCGCATGTATTTTGATGGTCATCTACATAGCAAACCATGTCAGCACAAGGGGGTAAAGTGATGCGTTTTACAAGAGGTTATCTATCACATTTTAAAATTCAGGATGACAATAACTTTTTTTGGACAAGTTCATGGGAGTGTAGATGCATTAAGCCAAATAATTACGAAAATTTATATCATGAATCATGATATTGCTTATGGGATAATAAGTTTCCTATATTTAACTTCTTTCGGGTTTTTAACTATTTTAATAGGGGTAAGCTTAAAAACATGCTTTGTGATTTGACTGTTTTGGGAAAATGTTTTTTTGAATTTTCTTTTTATAAAAGGGTGTTTATATTTTCAAAAATTTGTAAATAAAATTCATAAAAAAATAATATTTCAGAATGTATTTCAATAAATTTAACATTCCTATAATTTGAACATATTATTTAAGAATTATTCATCCAAATTTGAGTAATTTTCAAAGATTATTCATATTTTTATGATTTTTGAGAAGTTACAATCACATTTTAATTAAAAAATATTTTTACTTCTCAAAAAATTCTAAAATTCATTAATAAAGTGTATTATATTTTTATTAACTATGCTGCAAAATTTCAATTCAAAATTCATTACTAAAGTTAATAAAAATTATTTAAAACCTGTATATAATTTTAGATTTTGACTTGTATTTTTACCGACTCATATAACCATCGTCCTGGACAAAAACCCAAAGCTTCTTGCTCTTCCATTTGGCATATTGACGATTGATTAATTTATCTTTAAAAGTGAAAACATTAGTACAAATGTTCTTTTCTTCAAATATTTCTTGTACGTCTTTGGTACAAAAAAGTCTTCTTTTCTGAACAACGTCCACTCTACATGTTTGTTGCATTTTTTCCATTCAGCTTGCACAATTAACAAATTAGTTTATAACATAAAAATTAGTAAATAATAATTAAATTAATATATTAATTATTTGATATATGTTTTATACATCTCTACGTTCCCACCGTGTTATCGCTTCTAATTCTCTTTTACGTATATCTTCATCGATTTCATTCGATAATTCTAAAGATTGATCTTTCATTTTCGACTCATTATTAATCCACTCTGAATCTAATTTGCATATCAATTTTGTGATTGATTGTGTTTGATGGTGTGACACTCTTTTTTGCCTAAACCCTTTACCTTTTAATGATTGTTTCTTAAAACTTGTTTTTTTGTAGGTAAATTTTTCAGTGAAGTTTCCTTTAAAGTGACTAATTCACTAGGAAATTGAGAATCACTAAATTGGAAGCACTAAGGGTTTCACAATGTTTTCATTGACAATATAATTTTTCTTATCACTTTGTTGCAAAGGAGAAAATGATTTGGTAGGGTAATAATTTAAAAAAACAGAGAACCACTTGATTGTCTAATCAGTTCATCACATTTTTTCTTTGATGTCTTAAAATCCAAATCTTTCTCATTGCCTAGTGTATCACCTGTTTTTTCTTATCCGTATCAGCTTTTAAGTCATTCCAAAACTTATCATCTAACTCATCATTTAAGCATTCATTCTTCAATGACTTATGAACTAACCCTCCTATGAAAGTTAACAATTTTTCTAGATTAATGTTTATGGCACAAATTGTTTTTTCAATGTTCTTATTTGAATTCATCAGCGTATCTAATTTTTGCAGTTGAAGGGAGTTATTAGAATTACTATGAAGTTGCGATGAATTTTTGTTACTATCATGATCTTCAACATTAAGCTGCATACGAAAAAGATTCTAATGACAGTATAAACTAGCATGCCTTAAAAACAAACATACATACAATAAAATTCCTAAAATCTGATAATATATTATTCAATAACAATGTTCAAATATATGTTGCATATAAATAAATCTATTTATAATTTATAATAGTTTATAACATGATTCGTAAGTTTTAAGTTGAAACAAACTAAGCTTACCTTATCATTTATATTTTCGTGAGAATTTTGCTCAAACCTCTTCATAATTTGTTTTGTTGGATTCAAATTTAAATCCATGTATTCAATTGTTTTAGATATACATTAAGAGACCCCTCTTTCCAATTTTTAAACTCACGTACTAATGCCTTTATATAGGATATGTAAATCCTAATTCATGCTAATTAGGAACATACAACCAATTAAAGAAAATAAATGAAGTCCCAAACAATATTATTAATTACATTTGGATTAGAAAAAAAATTAATTAAATAAACGTAATTAATAAAAAAATTAATTGGAGTGAACATTAAGATTTCAAATAAAATTCATTACTAGGTACATAGCATGGACTTTGGACTTTTCCTATAAATCATCTATTCAAAGTTTCCAACAAGCACTTTCATGATATAGCAAAACCACCACAAACGACAAATTGTGGCATTGTTGTTAATAATCTTCAATCCAAGGACAAATATTTACGAATAATTAAATAAAATAAAAAAGTGTATATATTTGTTTATTTTTCTATTGCAGCGGTTTCCTGATAGAAGATAGAGCAACAGAGAGGCTTGAGGTAGTTTTCTATGGCGGTGACTTTCGTCCTCTTCTTATCATCTTGAAAAATTTGAACAAAATTAGCAAATATAATAAGAAGATACGCACGAATCTTTTGCGCCTTTTCATCGACGGGATTTCATCGGCTACGGTGAACGGAGCTGCAATCACGGCGATTGAGTGTTTTGAAAATAGAAACAGGTTTCTGTACATCGTTTTTCCTCTTTTATGTTTAGTTCATGGTTCTGCTTGCTGGCGGAAGACGTTAACGACGCGTTTGGCTTGAAGAGGAGGCAATCTCGATTAAGGAGAGAAGGAAGTAACAATAATCGAAATGAGTAACCGGAGTAATGTAACAGCGATGGCGAACGGATTTGGGAGTATTGAGAATGAGTACATAAGGAAACACCATAGACATGATCCTGCTGATAATCAGTGTAGCTCAGTTCTTGTTAAGCACGTTAAAGCGCCTGTTCATCTCGTAAATCTCTCATCGTTGCTTTTTGCTGATTCGCTAGGTTTTTAATTAATATTATCGTGATTAGCGATGATTAATGCTTTCCTGAAGTTTCTGAAGACCTGAAATTGTGTATATATCTCTTTCTAGATTTTTGTTGTGATTGAAGGATTATGCTTGCAAATTAAGTTTGCTTTGATTTTTTTTTTTTCATCTTGCTTTGAATTTTTGCAACAATTGTTTATAGTGAGTGTTTAAAGTCGATCCGTAGTTTATTTAGCTACTAGCTCTTGACGGTTTTGATATTTGGTGTTAAAATTTGGCAATTGGACCTTTTTTTTTTCTTTTCTAGTTGCACATAGAGAAAGCTACGTAATTAGAAATTGATTACTGATCAGTGATCACTAGCATTTAAATCATTTTCTGGTAGTGATTTGTTTGAATTTTATTACAATATAGAACTAGCTCATGAGGGTTGTATCATATTGAATAGGCTTGATATAGAAATGACAAAGCTACTTCTCTCTTTATTTTCTTTTTCCGTCGTAATAGACTGAACTCGTAAAAGATAGGGAACTGCAGTTTGGTCTATCAAATCAAGTTAATTATAGTTCTGTTTGCCTTATTTTCGTACTTAAATTTTGCATGTCTTGTGATTTCTGGGAAGAAGAGTGGCTATATAATGCTGAAACTCATAGGCACTTGAAAATGATGTTGGGGAACAACATAAACTTCTTGATTTGTGAGTCTTTCTAGTAGTAAATCAGATGTTTTATTTTGATTGTGCAGATTAAACTGTCAATTTTGCTGTCTTCATTATATTGAATATACCAATCAACTTGGGTTGAAGCTCTTATTCCTCCATCACTTCCTGCTTATCTAATAATAGATTTACCCTACATAGAGAATCTTTGGTTATGATGCTATAGTTGATGCGTCAACAATGTGTGTTTTGAGGGATGGTGGAATTTCTTTTATCTTTTGAACTTATACTTTAGAAACTGTTATTGCTTATCATTTGTAAATGATGTCTCATTTACCAAAAAAAAGTATATGTTGTTTAATCTTTTGTCAACAGGTTTGGTCATTGGTGAGGAGATTTGACCAACCGCAGAAGTACAAGCCTTTCATTAGCAGGTGTGTTGCACAAGGGAATCTTCAAATTGGAAGTCTTAGAGAAATAGACGTAAAATCTGGTCTTCCTGCCACCACAAGTACTGAACGATTGGAGTTCCTTGATGATGATGAGCATATTCTCAGCATCAGGATTGTTGGCGGGGATCACAGACTTAAGGTTTGGACTGCAGTCTTTCATGTTCTGTTCTGTTCCGCACTATTTTTATACATGATTTGGATTTTGATTGGAAGAGTTTTACCTTCTCCGTGAGTGAAGTTTTCCTTGTTTTTTTTTTCTTTTCCTTGGAGGCTTCAGGGTTCAAAGTTCATTTTTTAATATTATCATTATTTTTTTGTTTTGCCCCAGAACTATTCTTCAATTATTTCTCTCCACTCCGAGATTATTGATGGACGACCGGGGACCCTGGTGATTGAGTCATTTGTGGTGGATGTTCCTGATGGGAATACCAAAGATGAGACATGCTATTTCGTCGAAGCTTTGATAAAGTGCAATCTCAAATCACTGGCCGATGTATCAGAGCGATTGGCGGTGCTAGACCAAACTGAGCCCATTGGCTGCATCTAAAACTTGTGGATACCATGCGGCTGAGACTGTGGTTGTCAAGGATGAAGCTTCCAGCAACTAATACATAAGAAGGTTCTGGATACCGACTGAACATACTACTTATCTCCAAATCTTCTATGTTTCTCACTTAAATTATTTGGTAGGCTTCCAAATCCATCTTTATTTTGCCCATGAACTACACTAATATATTGTGCTTACTCATGAAAAAAAACCAGGGTCTCTCTGTTTTGTTATATGCAGAGTTCTGTCTGCCTCGGTATACTTTCTGTTGTTATGTGTGCGTTGGAAAGATTTGCTTTTGTTTTTGGTTTTGTTCTTTCTCCCTCTCCCTTATGTGTCTTGTAGTTGTTGTACTTGTAGGGTTGAGCTGAAGGTTTTCGGTTCAATTAAGTTAACTAGGGCTTGTTCATAACTCCGAGTCTAGTGGAAGAAGGTACGTTTTGTATATTGCTATATATTTTGTATTTTGAACTCTCGTGTAAAATTTATTGTCATATTTTACGTGTACGCCAATTTTTGTATTCTCAAGGGATTCAATCTTTCTGCTTTATGTTTTCCCAAATCGTAAGCTGTAATACTGTTCGGTTGTAATTGCTCATTACTTCTCTTTTCACGCACTCCCTTTTAGATTGGTTGGTAAATGGGTTACGTAAATTCAAAGCTGTTCTAATTCTTAAATGGATTGTAAGGATTCAGGATGCTTGGGCGTTAAGTATTTGGAATGTGAGGACTGAAACATCTAACATGTTGGATAAATCATAAATTCTTATGCGTTTTTAGCCAGCAGGAAAATTTATTCCGAAGAAAATCTGTTCTGGTGTACATCATTCTCTTTCTACAGTTGCGTTTTATAGTTGTTTTCCAGACAAGGTAATAAAATACTGCTATTTAATATTGGGAGAAGCCTATAGGTTTATGTATCTCATAGATAGTCGATAGATGCTTATGTTTTTTCTTTGGGACTTAAATGTTTAATACTCAAATGTCTTTATGTTTAATACTCAAATGTCTTTATGGTACTTGACTTATTGGAATTGCCTATTTGGTGTTTGACGTATTCAACTTTTATCTATTTAGTACTCGACATCAAATTTTAGTACAAAACCTTAAAAGACCATCGAGGATCCGCAATTCTATACATGATTAACAATACATACATACCAAATGACGATATAGTTTTTTCACTTGTTTTGCATCGTTATTTTATAAATTAAAATTAAATAGATCATGCATCATATAAACTTGTAATGAATACTTTAGCTATCCAATAGGTAAAAAATGTATATCTCAATCACCAAATAGGTAATTTTAATTTCAAAAGGGCATTTTATTTATAGAATAGATCCCTGAAAGTTATTAAAGTCTCATAGTCCTTGTTGACTTCTATATAAAATGGGCACTGCACTTCTGAACCCCGGTTTTATTTAAGATAATAACAGAACAAGAGGATTATTTCACATGGTGTGTTTGATCAAAGCAAGGAAAGAATAACACAATTCCATAAGGTAAGCAAAAACCTTAATTTTTCAGGGTGTTTGATCTAAGCAAGGAAAGAATAACACAATTCCATAACGCAAGCAAAAACCTTAATTTTTCGGGCAATCGAGAGCTTTTGAAAAGATTTCATATGAGGTCTCGTGCTTTTCATCCAGCTAAAGATCGTTTCAGTCAGAGCAATCAAAAACCAGCACAAACAACCGCAATGCCAATAAGACCCTATTCTCTTCAACTTCTGAAACCTTAACTGAACTTAATGGACCTGAACTTAACTGAACTGAATTTAATGAATCTAAACTTAATTGAAATTAATAATAAATATATTAATTATTAAAATAATAGTAAAACCCAATAAATATAAAAATAAATAAATTATTAATAATTATTTCAAATAATATTATTAATAACTACCAATATAAAATAATTAATAAAACAATTTTAATACAATTAATAATAAAAATTGTTATAATACGTAAATTCATTTAATTAAAATTTTGTTATTCAAATAATAATTATTATTACAATTACACGTGAAATAATAATAATTATTATAATATGTTGTAGTTTGGATTCAAATTATCATTTATTATTGGATTATAAAAATGTAATAGTTGTTCTAATTAATAAATATTTTTATTTTATTATCCCATATCACATTTTCTAATTTAATTAATACTATGATTATAAATAAAAATATTATTATATTATAATTACATTGATACTATTATTATATCAATAACATTAGTAATTATCACTATTTAAAGGTGAAGAGAATAGGGTCTTATGGTTTGACTTTATGGTTTGACTAATACTGTAGGGCATGATTTGTGATGTAACATTTCATTTCATTTCATTTCATCTCATTGAATTTTTTTTGTCATTTTAAGCTAAACATTGTCTACAAAGCTGTTCACTTAAAAATATATGGTTTATAAAAAAAAAGGGTTGAATTTGTTAAATATGTAGTTTAAATCTCAATTACCATTTTTTATTCAGAGTAGTTATTCTTCAATAACTAAAAAGATTTAGTTACATGTATGTCCATCTTTAATTAGAATTGTTATTGATTCAATTCGATTTAAGAGATTAATTTTCTTCATGTAAAAGTCGAGACAAGTCATGCATGTTTTAGGCTTTTTAACTTTAATTAATAATTAGAATAACGGTTTTGCTGGTGTCCGTTTCTTGTTAGTAACTTGTTTTGTGCATAAAATTATTTTTGGTAGTGTTGGCATAAGCATAGTGTTACGGAGCGCTAATTTCACCCCGCAATCCATCGCTGCCCATGCGCGAAGGCGTATGCGCATGGACTAAGTGCCAGCGATGATAGAATCCAACCTCTTACAATAGTCCATATCCTAATAAGAGTACTGAAGAGATTTGTTAAATTATTAAAATTACTAATGTATTTCATACAAAATAAATCAATTCGCTGATAAAAAATATCTTTTAAAAGCAAACCAAATCAGTTGGATACTGCTATTTATGTGTGTATATATATATTACAAAAATAAACTACACGTCACCACAAGATCCAAACTTCACTCTCAATCATATAAGCGATTAAAACAAACATTTAACAATAGCATAACAAATAGTACAGTATTACAATATTTGCTGAGATTAGATGAAAATTAGAACATTTTAGTATCTTGGATTAACTAAAACAATGAATCATATGCTGAACCCTGTCAATTATAAAGTAATAAAATTAATTACGAATTATTAGTAAGTCATAGTTAATCTTGCTATAACAAATTGAATATCTGATAATCACCCCCTCCCCTAAAACCTCAAAGTTGCCAAAGTTCCCTGTGAAAATAAGGTAAAATACAACGAATTAAAATTAAATTGGCCTCTTTTGGAAACAATTTTTTTTTTAACTAAACCCAAAACAAACATATAACTCGGTCATATTCTTCCATTTAAAACCCTCTCTCTCAACTTTCCAGTGTCTATTAATTCATTTCTTTCTTCTTCTTGAATTCTGTTCAGTTCTTGAATCCAGAAACTGAAAATGAAGGTAAAATTCTCTGTTTTTGTAAAATTTTATGGGTTCTGCTTTTTTTTTTTTTGTCTTTTTGGGGGTTTATTTAAATTATTAAGGGTTTTGGAAAAAGAGATGTTATGGTTTTGATAATTTTTTATTTTTCTTGACTGTTCATCTTGTCCTTTTTCTGTAAAGACGATAAATTTTGGTTCGTTTTCGTGGCTGAGAATTTTGATTTCAACTCTTCTTCTCTGTATATTGGGTTGGTAATTTAACAGTAAAAAGCTTGGATTATTAAGACTTAAAAATTTATCAAACAACACAAAAAGTTTGGATTGTTGTTGCTTAATCCGTAGATTCTGAACTTTGATCAGTTTGCAATTACAAAAAGCTCTAATTTTTAGTGGTTTTGTTGATTCTGAAATATTTATGTTAGCGTTTTTTTGTTGCAGAAAGTTGTGTTGAAATTGGACTTACACGATGACAGGGCCAAACAGAAAGCCTTGAAAGCAGTTTCAACCCTTCGAGGTTTCTTTCTCTTTTCAACTTTAAAAAAAATTGCTGTTTGAATTTTCGAATCTGTAAACTAATTTGAACAGATTTGGCAGAAGAGCAAGAATTGAAATTTAGAATGGACTGTTAATGTTGTCGATTGAATTTATTTTGACGAATTGCAGGAGTTGACTCAATTGCCATAGATATGAAGGATGGGAAGTTGACTGTGATCGGAAATGTGGATGCCGTAGTTGTGGTCGGGAAGTTTAGAAAATCCGGCTGGCATGCCGAACTTTTGTTGGTCGGACCGGCCAAAGATGAGCCAAAGAGAGAAGAAAAGAAAAACAACATTGATCCAACTGAAACTGGTTATTACAACTCTTTCTATGATCCCAACTACATGACTCATCTTCATTACCATGTTTCAAGTCCTGAACACAACCCTAATGATGCCTGTGTTATTTGTTAGTTTTACCTATACATAGTAGTAATTTATTAATGTTAATTAAGTCAAATATTATGCCCCATTTGGAAATAAACTCAGAAATGGGTTTTGTTTACTGATTTTCTTTTATAGTTAGTTGATGATGGTGGCCGGTGGATTTTTTATAGACATGAATTTGATAATTTTGTTAATGATCACTGACATTCTCTCATTTATCATTTTCCTCTGTTTTTCAAATTAATTTGCTGTGGTATTTATGGTTTTCATCGTAGTTATGAAAATTATGAAAATCGGACTGACCGATCAGATTGGATTCAACCAAAATCGACAACTGATATGATCGGTTTTTAATGGATTTTTAACATATTCAAGAACCAATAAATATTTGATTGAAGTGGTCACCTAAATTGAAAACTGACTAGTTTAGTTACCTGGTCGATCATGTTATGAAAAGAAAATGTAATTATGGTGAATTGATGGGAAATATTTTTGTTTCGTACATGTTATGGAAATAGCTTATCATACACTCGAGTGATTTTCTCTACCATTTAATATTTTTGAATAACATATATGGAAATAAATCACGTTAATTGTGTATTTAAGAGATTATTGCTTACAATTTAGTTTAATTGAAAGGTTATATTTGTATATAAATTATTTTATGTATGTGTTTGAGACATTATAAGTAACATGCCATTTGAAATAATTGCATTTATTAATGTATTTTTCCATATACTATCTTAGGATACGGAATAAATTTTTCAATATTCTAATATTAAAGTATAAAAGTTATTACCAAGAACATGTTCACTTCAACTTCTGAAAATTAAACTGAACTGAATTTAATTTATTTCATTATAAATTTACAATTATACATAACTGAACTTAATTGAATTATAACCCAAGAGAACAAGACCTAACTATTATCTTAACCAATCGTTACTAATTTTTTATTTTAGTGAGCCGATCTTTAGTTTCAACTTATCAACTTTGAATCGTTAAGTATGCACATTGGGTTAATAAATTATTTGTTATCACATTTTGAAAAAATCAGATTCGATCATCGATTTAATCCGGTTGAACCTTAACCCATGACCCTTTCCTTTCATCGGTTCAATGATTGGTACGGGTCTGAAAACCTTGATCTTTATCCTAATGTTGAGAGATATTAAAGTAATGACAAATTCTATAATGACTTTGTTAAAATCAAAGTCGTAATTGCTTTGTCCCTTATTATCGTT
This sequence comes from Euphorbia schlechtendalii, assembly GCA_949673415.1. Classification (NCBI taxonomy): domain Eukaryota; kingdom Viridiplantae; phylum Streptophyta; class Magnoliopsida; order Malpighiales; family Euphorbiaceae; genus Euphorbia; species Euphorbia schlechtendalii. The sequence continues at coordinate 1,521 of CATIWQ010070126.1, read as the reverse complement.
GAATCAATGGTAATAAACGAAAAAATAAAATTTATTTTGTTAAAAATAAAGTTATCATTACTCACAAAGTAAGTAATGTGTTAGAAAATGTTTCTATACATGTTTCATAGACAAGCTAATAATTTGTTAATTTTTTGCAATCAAATTTACCTAGAGAATTTATTAAGTTTGGGTTACTCATTGCAGCTCAAAATTACAAAACAAAAATTTGTTGAGGGCAAGGTATTTTGCCCATTCTTGACATATTGAGTCCATGATAAACAAATACAGACAATGGAAAAAAAAAGAACATTAATTTTAAAAATTATAATCAAAATCTAATATTTTGAAAATATTAGGAATTGAACCTAATGATGTACAATTGATCTAAACTTTATCCTTTGGCGATGGTAAAATTGTACTCTAGATCCCGTGAAAGACAACCCTTGAATACTTTACCCCAAAAAGTTGTACTTGTTCGTATATTATAATTATATCAATAGCTTGTACTGTGTATAGTATAAGTAGTTTTGACAGGTAGGAATCAATACGTGCCATTTCAAAATTTTCCATTGTAAATGAGGCCTTTTTTGTTGAATTGTGCAAATGTAAACTATATATTAATTAACATTTTTAGATTGATGATATTGAAATCTAACATATTCTTAGTGGTTATGACATTATTATAAGATGATGATTATGTCTCTAATCCAAAATTTTGTAAACTCCACAACTACTGTGGATTTTTTATGTTCGGATGTGTCTTAATTTTTAATTAAGTTATTTTACGCTAATGACGATGGTATAATAAGGAGTTTTTAATAAATAATGATAAATATTTCTAATAAATTATTTATTTACGAATTCAGATTTCAGACGTTTAAGTTATTTTTAGATGGATGAAGCCATGAATAGTAAATTTCATAAATTATTTAAGCATGGACAGTGACTACTTAATTATTTAATATTATTTCCATAAATAATAATAGTTTTTAAGGAAAGATAATGACAGAAATCAAATGTGGCATACTGTTAACCTGCTCTCTACCAATTGTTTTAAGTATTGGTCTTATATTAGAAAAATAATATATAAGTGTTTTTAGTTTTTTTTATATATTTTTAAGGTTAAATAAATTTATATAAGTTCTCAAAATAACGTAGCAACAGAAGTTCTAATACAGGCCCTGTTTTCTTCACCTTTAATTTGGTTAAGTTAAGTTAAGTTAAGTTAAGTTCAGTTAAAGTTCATTAAGTTCAGTTAAGGTCCATTAAGTTCAGTTAAGTTCAGGTCTATTAAGTTCAGTTCACGTCCATAAATTTTAATTTCAATAATGACTATTCTAAATAATATTTAATAAAAATTAATAGTAATAATAATAAAAAAAGAACAATGATAAAAATATTAATAAAGAAAAATAATTATTATTTAATGTTGTTAATATAGATTATGAATATAGTAAAAATAATTTTTAAATAGTGATAATTACTAATGTTATTGATATAATAATAGTTTTAATGTAATTGTAATATAATAATATTTTT